>SIXB01002611.1:0-27435 GCA_007018985.1 Anopheles bwambae
CACCGCGTTTGGACACCAACTGTTGCCATTCCAATTTGAGAGGCATTTTCAGTTTTTCGTACGCGTTTTCTCAATTCACACGACAATTTTATCATGGAAGAGTTTTAGATTGAAAATTGCTATTTATTGATACATCATCTTTCCTTTTTGTACTTTCCTTGCAGGTGCAACCGTGGTGTCCTGGCGAGTAAATAATCAAGAACAGTTGTTTGTAAGGTGAGTCATATATACATATTGCACAACAAGATCGAAGAAGATGTTACTTGCATTACCCAAAACATTACAAATAGATAAGCAAACTATTCGCAACGAAACTTATTTTTTTCTTCTTTAAACTGTCAACATTATAATGCATATCGAAGGCCTGGTAATGTGTATTGACACTTCTACACATACTGGCAATCGGTTCACGATGGCGTGTAGTGTGATCTGGATCGTTAATGTCTAATGAATGGGTCAGAACGAATAGTCCCTTTCATCAATGTTAATATTTGCCAGCAGATTTATGGCATCGATTACGCTTGTGTTAACACGTTTGCCACAAATGAGCTTTAAGATACTTCTCGTCTGTGTTCTAATGAGGATAGTCTTAACAACAATCTAGCATCATAATGTGGCATCTTACCGCGCCAAGGAAGATGTCAAAGGGCTAATCGAGTGAAACGCCTTTGCACTGATTCAATTTGATCCATCCAGACTTTAGAATTGGGACAAGCAAATGCATTGAATTCGAGGATCAGTCTCATTAAAGCGATAGATATATACCAAATGCTTGCAATTGACTGTATACTAGTCATGGGTAAAGATGGCAAAAATCCGGAGTCGACTCCGATTCGACTCCAATGAATTCGGAATCGACTCCAGAAGGTAGGTCCGCGTTGCAATATCCGGAGTCGTTCGAAATCGTCCGAAATGGCCCGGAGTCGCCCGGAGTCGTCTGGAATCGCCCGGAGTCGCCCGGAGTTGGAGTCGCCCGGAGTTGGAGTCGCCTGGAGTTGGAGTCGCCCGGAGTTGGAGTCGCCCGGAGTTGGAGTCTCCTGAAGTTGGAGTCGCACGGAGTTGGAGTCGTCCGGAGTCGTTCGGAGTCGTTCGAAGCCGTCCGGAGTCGCAGTCGTCTGGAGGCACCCGGAGTCGTTCGGAGTTGCCTGGAGTCCAAGTCGTCTGGAGTCGCTCGGAGTCGTTCGGAGTCGGAGTTGTCCGCAGTTGTCTGAGGTCGTCCGGAATCATTCGGAGCCGTTCGGAATCGTCTGGAGTCGTCTGGAGTCATCCAGAATCGGCTGCAGACGGAGTCATCCGGAGTCATTTGAAGTCGCCCGAGATCGGCGTGTATAGGAAGTGCGCGCGCAAAGAGAAAGACAAAAACACAACGACAGGAAATGTCTGATCACAAGCACATTAAACCATACGGCCCCTGTTGACTCCGACCAATTCCGATTCCGAACGACTACGGACAACTCCGACGACTCCGAACGACTCCGAACGACCCCAGATGGCACCGACTCCGGGCGACTCTGAACGACTCCGGGCGACTCCGGACAACTCTGGGCTACTCTAGACGACTCCGGGCGACTCCGGGCGACTCCGGACGACTCTGGGCGACTCCGGACGACTCCGACTCCGGGTGGATCTAGTGGTTCCATATTGCCAGAGTCGGAATCGAACTAACAATATTCGGAGTGTGCTCCATACAACACATCACTACTGTATACCTAAAAAACTATAATATTCATGCAGGGTGATCGTTGATCGTTGGTGATCTTGACGCAAGAGATTTGTTTGCTAATTCTATACCAATTACCTTTTCACCATTTACATTTTGTGTATAATTGTTATGCTAAGTAACACAATATTGCAAGCTTTTATTGTTACTGTGTTTCGTATAACTGGTTACAGCTAAAATTAACAGTGCTATATCCCTAAACATGATTAATTGTATCCCCATGCTATTGAATGGCAATAGCAAGAGAAGGAAAAAAATCAAACCTTCAAACTTGTCATCACTAAATGCCAACATGAAAAGGTTTCATCGGTCATTTGAAACACACGCACAAAAAAAAAACAGACACACACACACACTTTTGTTCATCCCTTTCAACCTCGAATGATTTTTAATTCACCGCTTCATACATCTATGACACTTGGCCGTACAACGACAACAAGCGCGGAAACGGTGCAAGCAGCAGTAGCAGCAGCAGCAGTAAAAATAAAACTAACATGCAAAGTTTAGAAAGAAAAACAACACTCTATATCACATAAAAGTGCTAAAAAATAGCAATATCCCTCGCTTCCAGCAATAATAAGAATAATCGCCTGACGAGAACAAAGTAGAAAACGTGATTAAATTTATTATGGCCATGTGCGTGTGTGTGTGTGTGTGGTAGTCGCGCGTTTTTATACCCTTTGCCCCACGATCCTTTCCGGTGCTTCCTCCACCATTGCAGGGGGGTGGCATGGTTTTTTGTGCCCCCTTTTTTCCCACACTCCCACCGGTCCCGACGATGAGGGGTTGCGTTTGTTTTTTTTACCCCCCCCCCCCTTCTTTCTAGTTTCATTAGTGCGAGTTGTGCTTTGGGGCATGGGGCAAAACTGGAAAAAAACTCTCCATCTATCGCTAACACCCCCTTTAAACCCCGCATCCTTTTTTCCCCACACCCCACAGCCAGTGCTTTGCAATTTGTGCCTTCACTATCGCTTTACACAATCACTGCGCCATCGCCGTTCACGCACCGGGACCCCACACGCACTAACGCACTGTCCTAGTCACAAAGGAAGGGGGGGGGGGGGGGGGGGGGTAGAGTATTGGGTGGAGGTGGAGGAGGATTCGCCTTTTTTTTGTTTGATTTCCCCTTCCCTCCTTTCTGCATTTTCCGGGCTTTATTTTTTCGCCCACAAAGTCCATGTGTGGCGGGCGGAAAAAGGATGCGAGCATGTGGAAAGCTTTTTTCCACCAACACGCACGTACCCATGCTGAGTCCCACCGTCCATAGTTGTAAGGGCAGGGGCAGGGGAAGGTAGGCAAGGCAAATCGGTGTGTTGTGGTCATCATTTGGCTGTTGCCATTGGTTAGGATGCGATTTTTTCCCCCCGTTTCGTTCCAACGTATGCTAAACTCGTCTCTCTGGTGGTCGGGCAGGACGAGACAAAGGGGTTGGGAGGGGGGGGGGGTCTGTGGGGATGTGGTTCGGGGCACGTTGGTTTGGTTGGGTTATGAATTGTGATCCTCCTGGCACGGATTGATGAGTGTACGGAGTGGAAATCGCTGGAAAAGCGCTTTCCCAGACACCCCATTTTTTTTAAAGCTGGGAAAGCTGGGAAAGCTGGGTCGTAGTGGCTGGAGGGGTTTGTTCATTTGGTGCATATTTGAGCTAGTGCAAACTTTGGATCCGATTTTTTCACAGCTGCCTGGTTGGCTATCGTCTACACTCTCGCTGTATCATTTGATGCTGCGTGCTGTATTAGGTCCCGGTGTGTGTACAGCACAGTCGTTATCAATCTTGGTGGTGCTTCAGTTCTTTCAACCATCCCGAAACTCGATACGCTTACTAGAGTGGATTCCGGTACCCGGAAAGGGAAACAAAGAACGGCAAAAATACGCTTTAAACCTTGCCACGTGCAGGATAAGAGAGAGAGAGCTTCCAAAACACGAAACACGGATTCAAATCACGCATCTTCGGACACACGTTGGTTTGATGAGTGTATCATGTAAATTTGACCGATTGGGAGCAGTTAGTTACTTAACGGGAGGAAATTCGTACCCGAAAAAACGCTTCAATGAGCAAACAAAATTAATTAAAATTAATGCTTTTGAATTTAATTAATTTCGCTTCAAAAAAGTGAATTTGAATACATTTCACTGTTCTGTAAGCGCAGAGAGAAAGAGCTTTGGTCCGGATTATCTGATTGATTTTTAAAATAAAACGTTAAAAATAAAGCATCGAATTACGCATTTTCAAATCAATTTCAAAACGAGCACTAATAAAAAACCCCCACCCCCCACTTCACACCTCACACTGCATGGTTTGTGATGGTAATTTTTCATCAAATCCTCCGTTCATGCATGCATCCCATGATCAAGCAGCATAAGCGGCAAACAGCTAAACAGCGACAGACAGACAAAGAACAAACCGCGAACAACGCAAACCCAGGCGCGTGTACTTTTAATTCATGCTCCATGGCAAAATGTTTCATGTGGTTGAGGCGATGTGTGTGCTTTTTTCTGCTTTTTTATAGTGCATTGTACATTGTCAGAATGGGAAATAGATGCGTATTTTGAATTTTAATATTTTTTTGTGTAGTTGTATTTAAAATCACCATTATAACCATGTTTTTCTTCTTCCATTGCTCCCTATTTCCAATGCTTCCACCGCAGCAGCAAAAATTCAAAAAAAAAAACCCACTATGCTCGAGCGATTTGTTATGTATTGTGGTTAGAGGCTGGAGGGACTTTTTTTCTTGTGCCATCGGCGGTCACTATTATTGCGCTGAATTTGCGAACCAGCCGCGTGAACCGTGCGAGCGGTGTGGTTTTTGGCGTTGCTGATGCTTTGTACTGCGCGACAAGCGGGTGGCGGGTGTGGTGTTCTAGTAAATGAGGTTTGTTCCGGGGTGTAAAACCAGACTCGACCGCGACAGTACTACCTAACGGGTAGTACACATACATGTATGTGTCAATGTGCATAAATAGATTTGGTTTACTGTGCGTGGTTGACATCCTCATCCTAACGCCATACATAATCAGCTCATGTTTTGCTGAAAAACGCGACAGAATCTCACTTTTATTTACCATCCTGTCTAGCATCACTTTTTTCTCCCTGTTGGCGTTTTTATTCTATTCTGAAAAAAAACAAACTAAAAAGTGATGGCTTCATTTGAAAAAAGCACATAAAGAGTGCAAAACAAATCAAAAGTGAGGGGAGAAATATGGCAAAGCTCAATGTTGCATTAATTTATTCTATCGCTCCGATGCGATATCGATCAAATTTGCTGCTGAATTGACTGATTGCAACCTTTGCAAGGGCGTGAACCATATATGAAAATTACAGATAATACTGTATAACATTATGTGAATATTTCTATTTTTGTATTATTTATCCAGAGCCAGATCTACATAAGGCCATGGAGATAGGTAATGGTTCTGGTGCATACAGACCATTTGCTATTTAGTAACAGATTACTTACTCGTTTATTATGTCTGTTATAATCTCCTTAATTGTTGCTCTATTTTTTAGCCTTAATGAGGTGCCTTAATTTTGTGACTCAACTATCCGCCAGTCAAAGCAATAATTCCAAAATGCTAATTAAATTCCCATATCCGATGGACTGTTTTGAGCCTCTGCTCACTGTTTTGTTTGATTGTTTGACTCTTTTTCCTTGAACGATCAAGGCGTAATTAATCTTTCCTTGAACGATCAAGGCGTAGTTAATTGCCTTAATTAATGCATGAGCCGGGTTCAGATTTTTATCAGTATTCCGATTTTGGTAACCTTTGTGGTGATGTAAACTGTGTTAAGAAATGATTTTGGGATGTTCAGGTGATCGTGACAGTTTTGAGAAATGAGTTCTACTTGAACTCAGCTATTGACATAGTAAAGGTAAATGAGTAATGTGCTTAAATACTTCATTATTTAAAATTTATGCTAACATTGGGGTCCTTTCCGTTTTAAGTTGGTAGGCTGAAATTTCAGCCTGTCAGCTGTTTGCATTGTATAGCAGTTTTCGAGCAGCTATCTAAGTGGGTATAATATACAGATGGGCTTATCCCAAGGTGTATGAATTTAGAAGGCTGATTTTTATCGCTTCTGCTTCTGAATAAAGATTTTAAGAGTGTTTTGTGTATTCGTCAAGCCTCCAGAAAGCTTTTTTGAACAAAAATTTTCACCCATCTTATCAAAAAGTGAACTTCAAATTTGGTTATGAAAAACTTGCATTGAGACCACCTGCACTACATACACTTTGCTTCTGGATTCCATCACCAGATCTCTTTACAGGGTTTCCCACGATTTATTGGTTGGTTCCCATCAATTTTTGGTACGTTCCCATATATTTTTTTGGTGCGTTCCCACGATTTTTTATCGTTTCCCAGAATGTTTTGGTCCAATTGTATTGATATCCAATCGGAACATACCAATAAATTATGGGAACGAACCAACAATCTATGGGATACGACCGAAAACTCGTGGGAATGCACCAAAAAATCATGGGCACTGACCAATAAATCGTGGGAAACCCTGTATTGCACCTTGGGATAAATGTAAACACCACCTTGTTTTGCAATTTTTCGACCAGGTACTCGAATCTAATTCTAGCTTTGAGGCTAGAATAATCTAGGCTGAAAATCGCAAGCTAGTTTTGTGTGTGGTTTTGTATAGAGTGTTACATGATTTCAGCCTCCAACTGTCAAACTCCATACAAAAAAATTACTAGAATCGTGAAGGGGCCCCATTCATAATTTTGTAAAGTGTAGGCATTTTCACCAAACAAAGCATGTCGTAAGCATGTCTTCTCTCTTCTTTGGCTCAACAACCGTTGTCGGTCAAAGACTGTCTGTACCTCTAAGTGGGCTTTGGGTTTCAGTGACTTACTGATAACACATAGCAGGATAGTCACAGTCCTACGTATGGGGGGACACGATCAATTCGGGGCCTGAACCCATGACGGGCATGTTGTTAAGCCGTACGAGTTGACGACTGTACCATCAGACCGGCCCAATGTCGTAAGCATACATTTATTAAAACATTCCAACTCGAACTTAAACTCGCTAACCATTGCGAACCAACCACGATAAAGAACAAATTACACCCAACAGTGTCCAACATGCACCCAGGCCCGTTATCGGACACTTTTCGGCAGGCGGTTTTCCTATTTTTTCCGGGCGTTCCCGACCCACCGATATTCTTTCAGTGGACAGAGTTTCTTTTATTTTCGCCCTCCTCTCCTCCACTTGCATTGGCACATAAAATGTGCATCTACCGGTGATGCCACTGCACCAAATCGAGCCATTTTGTGCAACCGTTTTCGTCCATTTTCATTACCAACGTAGCGCGCCCTGTGGAGTTTTTTTTCTTTAGTTTTTGGTTAGTATCCTTTCATCCTGCTGCTGTATCACGCTCTCCTTTTTTTGCTTCTTTAGTTTTCTGTATCCCCACGCCTTTGGACCACCTCTCCACAGGCCAGGGATTGTTCGTTAAAAGCAAACGCGAGCGAAATTATACCGCACCGCACCGGGGACGATAGGACGAACGTGGGCCGTGGACGAGGCTGATGAGAAATCGTTGTACGTTGCAAAAAAAAAAATACGTACCTAAAAGATGACCAAAGGATAAGGGATAGCATACGAAAAAAAATTACCGCTGATAGTGACGGGTTGGTAGTGGAAAAAAAAATGGAGTAAAAGGGGAGAGTGTGGGTTTGGACAAAGTTTGGCACAAAAGAATGAACGCGAATACGCGCGCGGCAGCATTCAACTTGCGGCAGACAGTCCGGGGCAATCGCGCGCGCGGATCCGCGGACGCGCAGTATGCGTCCATTCTTCCGGCTCCATCCTTGCATCCTTATTACGCCGGTGGCTCCCTCTAGCTGGGCACGTTCCTTTTTGTATGTTTTGCATACCCTTTTCCCTATCACAGCCCTGCACGTCAGTGTTTCCAGTGGCGCTCCGTTTCCTACTTCGCGAGGATGTGTCTGGTAGTGGTTGTTGGTGGTTTTTTTTTTAGTTAAAAAGGGACACAGGTTTCCACAGTGATAAGTTCATCGAGCGCGCGTTGTTTTCGGGAAATAATTATTAAAATAGCCTCACGTTACTTCAAAGCACTGGCGGCGATCAGTTTGTCAGTAGTGTTGTAATATTAAAAGGCAAACTTTGAATGAAATACATCCTTATTTTATACATACTAGTTTAGTTTTATTTTATACATACTAGTGTATATATACATATACATACAGTATAGCACTGTAACTTCGAGCGTTTTCGGTACATAAAGCCGTTTTGTCGATTATTTCATCAGCCGCGTCCGCCGAGCGGCCAATCCGACCGGACAAATTTCCAAAATAGACGACTAAAACGCGCACACAATCGATGTCTCCTGCCACACTAGCCATTCGGCGAAATAACCAAAAAAAAAAAAACGAGCAAAAAGAAAAGAATATTTGCCCGAAAAAAAAACGAAAAAGGCAGAATATTTCCCAGCCCCGGACGGTGTACGCCGTCCCGTTTGCTAATGAAAGTGATGGAGAGAGCCGTATAAAAATAAAAGAACACCTTCACATGACTCTCTCTGTCTCTCGATTCATCCGTGGCACTACTGCTGCTGCGGCTGCTGCTGGCTGCAGTTCACCACAGCGGCAGCAGGAGAGGCTGGTGCGTTCCAAGGGTGAGAAGTGGGCAGAAGGAAGAGACCATCAAAGGGCTGGGTAAAAGAAGGTGGCGCAACAGAAAAAATTGTAGCTGCAAACGCGCCGTGCTTGGATGCTGCCTCAGTGATGTGAAGAGGCGGTTCGTGTTTTTTCCTGCCCTGTTCTGTACGAGCACGGGTGTGTTTGCGTGCGTGTGTGTGTGTGTCTGTGTTTTAAAATTCTTTTCCTATGCGTTTTTTTTCTTCTCTTGCATAAAAGCTCCCCGGGCTGGGTGGTAAATGGAGGCGGATTGGTGAACGCTCGCCCCCAAAAAGGGGAAGCATTTCCTGCGGGAGTGTTTCAGCAGAGTGCGCCGCCCGCCCGTACAGAACGAGAAGGATTGACGGCTATAACCAAAAAGAAAAAAAAATAAAGGGAAAAAACTCCACGCAGAGGTGTCACATAGGGAGGACTCATATAAAGGAGCCTGAGCCGTGGTTCTGTGGTGCTCGAGATGGAGCGATTTTCTTTTTCATTTTTTGTTCGAGTTTGGTGTTTGTTCGCTCGATGCACATTGGTGCCACGGTGCTGTAGCCACGGAGGCTTTCGCGCAGGGATCAACGCAAGGACGACGATAAAGCGAACTCGGTGCGCGGAAAACCCGGCCAACGAACGCGGGCGTAAGCAGCCAGGGACAGGGAGGGACAGGGTGACGACTACGCTGCAGCGAGCGTTTCCGAGTCCGGGGTCCAAGTTTTTGGGGTGCCATTTAAGTTTCCATTTGTCGGGGCCGTCGGGGTTTTGGGTGGAAAGCAAGCACACGCAATAGCCAAAAAAAAAAAAGAACCTCCGCTACTTGAGCCAACTCGATCAGCGGAAAGTGTCCGCATTTTTCCGTGCTGCTCCTTGCATCCGACCGGTTTGTCTCACCGAGCTTTGAGGGCATACTCTTTTTCGTTTTGGAACAGGTTTTGTTTGAGGTTTGTTTTTTTTTTTCATTCGGCCAGAATTGCATACGAAAACTTTAAATGAAATGAGTTTTCATACACATAATTGAAGTTGAAGGACGGTTGTGTGGCAAGAGGAAGAAAGCATGGGGCAGGCTGCTGGAAAGATTTGTTCCAGCAATTGTGGTGGGTAGATTGGAGCGTACAATAAGAGTTGCAATTAGTCGCGAATGAGAAAATTAAGATGAAGGAAATAAGGAAGCAAATTTTTAAGGGAAAATATTAAAAATTATTAACATATTGCTTTACATTTAAATGTTTAGCAAAGGTTCTAAGATAAGATGGTTCCAAGGTTTTCAAAACCATTTCAAAAATGCTGTCTACACCGTTTTCCCTATTTGTGACATTTTCCCACTCGGTTGTTCTTAACTAATCCACCCATAAGCGTCGGTAGAAATAACTTCTATCGCTGCAACTTTTCGACAGGTGGCATAACCGGTGAGCGTCCTTTTTTTATTCCTAACGAAAGACTCACGTCGCTAACAATTTCTCCCTCTCTCTCTCTCTCACTGTTTTTCTATCGCCTCTGGCGAGGATGTAGATGCCTTCCCTTTCGTTTACTGCACGTTGAACGCGCGAACCCACGATAGACACAGGGAAAAGAGTGTTTTTTTCGGGGAGAAAATAATATCCTAAGTTAGCGAAAAAAGTTAAAATTGATTTTGCGCTTGCCATCCTCCTGAACCGTACAACCACATACACACACACCACCAGCCTGTCGTTGCAGCACCTTCCACGGAACGAAAGATGTTAAAGTAAACCGAAAGGTAGAACAGAAGGGGAAAAAATTGTCAACACTCTGTCGCGACAGAAGCCTGCTTCGACGTGGCGACCCTTTCTTCAACTTTCTCAATGGGGCCCTTTCCGTTTTAAGTTCGTAGGCTGAAATTTCAGCCTGTCAGCTGTTTGCATTGTATAGCAGTTTTCGAGCAGCTATCTAAGTGGATATAATATACAGGTGGGCTTATCCCAAGGTGTATGAATTTAGAAGGCTGATTTGTATCGCTTTTGCTTCTGAATGATGATTTTAAGAGTGTTTTGTGTATTCGTTAAGCCGCCAGAAAGCTTGTTTGAGCAAAAGCTTTCACCCGTCCTGTCAAAAGTGATGTTCAAAATTGGTTATAAAAAACATGCTATGAGACCACCATACACTTTGATTCTAGATTCCACCACGTGATCACTTTAATGCACCTTGGGGTAAATGTAAACAACACCGAGTTCTCGAGCAGGTACTCGAATCTAATTCTAGCTTTGAGGCTAGAATAATCTAGACTGAAAATTGCAGGCCAGTTTTGTGTGTGGTTTTGTATGGAGTGTTTACATGATTTCAGCCTCCAACTGTCAAACTCCATACAAAAAACTAACTAGAATCGTGAAGCGCCCCAATAACAGAGGATTGAGATGCGTAAGGTGTAGAATAGAAGTATGCGTTCGGGGTTTGGGGCGAAGAGATCCTGTGGTGTGGCAGGGGTTGTGTTTGAAAATGGCAGTGTGTATCAATTGGTTATTAGTTACAGTGTGTCGTCGTTCGCGAACAAATGTGTAATTACAGACCTTTTGTGAGACTTTTTAATTGCACTTTTAGTGAGCGAACATGAGCAACTAAAGGCGCTTAAGCTTTTTAAATGCTCCACCATGGAGTCACCTGGTGGTTAACGCATCAGAAGCTTCTGCTTACGATCAAATTAATCAATACTTAATGCAATGGCATTAGGATTCGGAAGACTCTGAGTGAAGAAAATGATGTTAAATTTTACCAAAACCCCAACACTACGGAGACTGCCGTGCAAAAACTTCCCTTACCGTTGGGTGCGGTACCGTACACGGGAGCTTCCCCTCCTAGGCGTAGACGCTGCTTGAGACGCTGCGACAGCGTGATGTAGTGCACGGGAGTGATGTGTTGTCCGTGCCTGAGAGCTTTTTAACAGCGACAGCACCGTTTGATGCACCACTGGAAGGGAATAAAACTTTTAACAGTAGTTGATGACGTTGACAGGTCGATGAGGATGAGCACCGATGGAGGAGCTCCAAGCGTATGAAAAGAACTAACTGCACCGAAAAGAGAGTTGTTGAAGGAAATACTTTGAGTAGCGTATATGTAAGGCTTTTGTTTAGTTGAAGTTTTCCTACAAATGATGCAACAAACAAACGTTGACTGATCTACTTCAAACTGGTGTGATTTTTTCCCCTTACGTTTTCGATGATACCAGCATGCCGATGGGAATCCAAAACACGTCCTTACATCCTGCAATTTTTCTGTGGCATGATGATGCAACTGGGATTTCTTTGACGTGCAGTTCTCTCTGTACTTTTCCTTCTATCTGGCGCATTTATTGGGCGGTGAAAAGCAGAGGAAACACGATGACACACACATGAAAACTAGGCGCATCCCAGTGCAGTAGACTAGCGAGAGCGTCTACTAACAGCGCACGGGACTGATAGGAATCGAAGCAGCGAAGCTGCGGAGAGGCAAACTACATGGCAAAACCCTCCCGCATAGCGACGATAGAGGTCAAGGTAGGGAAGACCACGAAAGAAAGAAACACGATACACAGGACGGTGTTATCGCCATCAAGGGACAAAAGGCAAAGGGAATTCAGAGAAAAAGGGGGAGAAAATATAGGACAAAAACGCAACTTCCCAAAAACAGCGGCAGCATTGGCGGTAACGAAGCTTTGGAAGCAAGTTGTAGAAAAGTTAGACAACAGACATACAAACACACACACAGCTCCAGAGCAAAAACAGCCACAACACACAAAAAACTGGCTCTCCAACAAATGGCTAAACGAAGTGGCAAACGAAGGAAATAAGCGAGAAGCGACACAACAACCAACGAAAAAAGGATATTGCCCATTCTTGTGGGAATGTGAGCACGAATAGAGAGGGTAGCAAAAACCCCGGTTCGCCGTCGCACCGTTACGGACGGAGCATGAGACGCGATCTAGACACGGAAGGAATTCAAATATGGCCATGCTCCAAACGCTCCGCTTCTTTCTGTGTGAGCGTGTGTCCTGGTTGTTATAGCCAGGCAGCGGAAGGTTGGGAAGACGGCAGCCACCTTGTCCTACCCCAGGGCCAGGTTCCGTTGCACTTTGCTGGGCGTGTGTGTGTGTGTGTGTAAATAAAAACTAGAGCACCGCGTGGATAGCAGATTCGTGTACGGTTTTTTTGGTGGCCGCTAACGAAGCAAGACGCAGACGATCTCGGCACGATCGAAATGTGAACGAACGATTACCGGCGCAGGACCAAGGCAGGACCGAGTGAGTGTAATTTCTCTTTTCTTCCTTCTTTGCCAAACCTGCACCTCTTCAGCTGACATGTCCTGAGTTTCGTGTCGATTTTTTTTACACGGCACACACACACAGAGTTTGTAGCAAACTATCAATGTCTGCACGAAATGGTGGAGTTTGTGGTTGCGTCTGCCTGGGAAGGATTTCTTTCTTTTTTTTTTTGGGGCATCGCAAAAGTGCCGAATAAATCCACCCGAAACTCGCGCAAATAAAAACTTTTCCCGGCCGGCAGGCAAGCAACGCGAAGGAGTGCGCTTCACACATCCGTGTCTTCGCAGCCTTCGTAACAGTCCGCAGCCCTTTTGCGTGTGCGCTGCAATCTGCTAACCCGCGGCTGCTCATCTTTCCATCGCGTAGCCAGGCGGCGCTGCATTAATCGACCAACGGGGCTTCGGCTTCCGAAACTGTCCACCGGGGGGGCGTGTGATGACAAAGAAAGATGGTGGTGGTGATGGTTTGTTTTTTTGTTCTTGTTGGCTGTTAGCCTTCCTTCCTAACCTCTCTTTATTCGATCGGCAACTGTGTGAACTGTGTTCCTTTTTGGGGCCGGTGTGTCCGCCAGAAAAGAAGAGAAAGACCGGTGGACTCCGGGAAGCCTGATGATCGTAAATTATCTTCTAGCTGTTGTCTGGTATAGTTTTTAAGTGCGGAATTATTGTGCTAACCGAGCGATGGAAGATTAGAACGGGGTGGTTTGTTGTAAGGGTGGAGCGAGACCGAGGGTGGACCTTGTTAAAAGGAAACAATTTGCAAAGCTTATCCATACGGGTAGAACATTTTAAGGGTTTTTTTCGTCATGAATCAATACATTTGTGTCGAATAGTTTTTTCATTTTCTTGCCAAGATTTTCGTTGTATTTATGTACAAGAATTTGCTCAGCATTTTATTAAAGAATATTGAAGATAATTAATCTTAAACACTGGTAAGATGAACAATGGTTAAAAAAAGAAACCAATATAAATAATTTTGAGAATACAAGCAGATGTAACTGAACCATGTTATCTGCACGGAATTATCTATAACTTCAAATATTGTTGAGTATACAACAGGACAGAAGAAATGACATGTTTTCAACTACAGGCAGTTCCCGTGATACACGGTTAGTGCGGATCAAAAACTGCCAGAAAATACCGCGTATCTCTAACTTCCGCGCGAGTCGAATCTCCAGCCAAAATATCACTAATCTTCGTGTAATATTGCAAGTACGGGGTGGTTTTAGTCACCAATTTAATACGATTGTACTGAAATTAACAGTTTTAAACCTTTTGAAATGGTATTTTACATTCGATCAATACGGAAAATATTTGGCATTTCACAATGGAGGTGTCAAATCAGTACAATTTGCTCAAAGAACTGTCAAATTTGGAAAATCGCGTATCGCCGAATCCGCATATAAGAGGTACCGTGTATCTCTGAGACCGCCTGTATGCAGGAAATTATTCATACATACTAAAAGTATACATTTTCATACATATTACACACATACAAATATGTATGAAAATAAATACAAAATAGAAATCAACTTTTTTCGTTTGCTGGTAAGTACATTTCGATCAGCAATGTTTTATCTCTTAACTGTCACAAATCAAATATGGTCGAACACATCTGTCAATTGACGAAGAATGGAGCCCAACCTGGTTTCGATTGTTTAGCAAATGTTTGCCAGATACGGGGCGACAAGTTTTGTTTTCAGGCTTGAAACCAAGGTGTTTTAAAATGACAAGGTGAAGTTGTTCAGAGCAAAATTACATTTCTCTACTTGACATAACTGTTCCGGGGGCTCTGGTATAAAAATCGGTGAGGGCTGGTGAGGGGTAATGAAATTTGTATGCAGGGATTGACAGATGTCTTCCACAATGTCGCCCAGCAAAAGCGATAAAAATCAACCTTCTAAATACATACACCTTGCTTGAAACCAAAGTCTATATAACACAGAGATGGATGCATAGCTTGATTATGGTCCACCATTTTGAAAGCTTGTTTTTGACAGTTAGATAAAAAGTGTTCATAAAAGATTCCAAACAACCAAACACTTTTTAGGGACAATTGTGCATGTTCTGCACAAAACCTAGTGTCACTATACATTTCCTGCTCAAGTACGTGACACGGAGTAGTTTTTTACAGTAATTGATCAATTAAAAACGACCACAATCAGGAATCTAGCCTCTTAGCTTTTGTCCTTTTGAGCTGCACATGATTCCGTCCTAATTTTGGTCCTAATCTATCTAATCTAGATCCTAATTCTATCTTTTTTATGTTCGCCAACTTTCGTAAGCATCGTAAGTACAAAATTATGAACAAACGTTGTGAAAATGATCAAAAATTCATTCAGACCACTGCACGCACAGCAACTAAAACCTCAATGCATGCTGCGATGAAACTATTGAAGCTTTTTCATCAAGCTGTCAAAACTTTCTCACGCTTTTTGATCAAATGTTCTGGATGACTCGACCTCTGTATTATATAGACTTTGCTAGAAACATTCAACATTCCTGTGATGAATATAAATAATTGTAATTTAAGATATTACATTTTTAATCTTTTTTGTCAAATTGTTATAAAACCCCACATCAATCATTAAAAAGGTAGTCCAGAACTAACGAAAACAACAAAGAGAATAATAATAGACTATTTTTATTCAACTTATTTCTTTCAATCGATAACAATCTAATGCAAATGTATTTCAAGCTTCAAGAATTTACATCAACGTTTACGTGCATAAGTTTTTATATTACTTCTCCGCTACGATAAACGATGTATACCGGTGCAAAAGGCAATTAGTAACGGTAAAGAAAATGTAACTATCTTATTTTTTGTCCACATTTTCACCTCCATTTTTTCCTCATCCCACCAAAAACACCCAACCGGCTCTCCGGTTCTGCTAGCGACGCGAAGGTATCGTTTGATGCCCCCAGCAATGATTAATGCTGCATTTGCGATGAAAATGAAGGGTACATACACACAGGCACACACAGACACACAGAAAAAAACAGCATAAAACACAGAAGAAGAAGAAGAAAAAAACACTCCAAAGCAAAAGAAATTATCCCTTTGAAGAGCGCAAGACGCAAGGTAGAAAAGGAGAGCTAGAGAATGGAACGCATAAAGAAAAAAACACACACAAGTTCAGTAAAAAAAGTCGTGCGCTAATTAAATATTAAACATTAAAAATTTTCACCCCGAGTGGATCGGTCGTTGGGCATCGAGCGGGGGGGGGGGGAGAGTACCTTTTTTTTGTTTTAATTTACGCTCATGTTTTACTTGTACTTGTGCTTGTTCCGTTGCTTGCTTGTGTGTGTGTGTGTATGTGGGGAAAGTTCAGAGCCCAGAAGACTTTGCCCTGCTGGGCTGGAAAGGACGGCAGCCGGCCAAGCGGATGAAGGCTCTCTGCCGGCCAGTTTTGGTCCTATTTGAATAATTACTGCGTCGAAGCGCACGGGAAACGGCCGATTTGATGGTAAAAAGCAGAGGGAAAGCAAAGGTTCTGTGGTACTAATAGCTTGTTGCACTCACCGCACGGAAAGCAGAAATCGGGGTTTTATAGCTGGAGCTTTGCGTAATATAAAACAATCCGTATCCGTCACGTTCGTGGTAGCACGGATGTAATATACGAATTCGATGCTTTGTTCTTTGAGCACACAGTTTCCGTTTTCCAAAAACGGTTTCTCGCAACAAGTAGTGACAGCGATGAATTATCGTAACCCGTTTTTTGTTGCTTAGTAAATATCGCATGATTGGGCTTTCGATGTTGGAAACACAGTGGGGAAGAATTGTGGGCCTTTTTTTCGTAGCGGTATGCTCACTTCTTCGGGTTTTACGCGGGAAGACGTTGGCCGTTTGCTCTCGCACGACGACTTCACCTGTCTGTCAATCAATCAATTTGGGAAGGTTTCAATTTTTTCTGTTGTTATCTTTGTCATTCTTGCCTCTAAGCGCTTGCTCCATCCAAAAAGCCACCACCATATTGTCTTCCCGCCGGGGGCCGGGCATCGACAGCCGGTAGCAGAGACATAACCCCTTCTTCTGGCGGATCCATGTGATCCTGTGCCGATTGGATATTTGGTATTTGATTCATTTTCGCATTGTTTGCCCCTGTCCTTTTTTTGCTTCGCTAACCCTTGCGAAGAGTTTGCTATCGTGAGAGTTTTGGCTCAGGCGTTTGCGTTTCGTTGTCCCCAGCCGATGATGTGACGGCTGTCCGCGCGGAACAACACGTCTTTGGGAAACAACCTGCGCAAAGCAATTGCTAACGAGCGCACAGTAAAGTGGCTGTCTTTTCCACATCATCGCCTCGTAATTTTTTCGAAGCAGTCGATCCCGACCAGACACCAGAAACGGTGAGGATATAATTGAGATAAAAAAAAGCTCTAACCGATCCGAAGAAACCGAAGATCTGAAGGAACGTTGCGTGTACCTTCTTTTGTTTGGTGCGCATTTGCCAGCGAACCTGCGACATTGCGCAGACCGTTGACAGCGGTCGATACAGCGCGATTACCAGGGCCGCGCGCTGGTTGACCTAAACAGTAAATTAATCTCGACGCACAGACACACACACACACACACACACACACACACGCACACACACACTCACACTAGCTTCTCTGCGCCTGCTTTGCGGTGTCCTTCGGGTGGAGATTCTCTTCCATCCATAAAAAAGGAGCATTTTTCCACCGCCCTTTTGACTTCCTTTGACGCTGTAATTGGTTGAGTGGACGAAAACGAGTGGTTATCATTTTTTTCTTTTTCAGTAAGGATGGGTGAAAGAATATACTCAAACCACAGAATCTTAAAACGAAGGCATGAATGAATTGTTTTTGAGCGAACGAACGGAGACGATTGACATAACTTTGAAGGCTGAGGGAAGCGTCACAACGCACCGAGCAGCCTTATCGAATCGGAATGAATAAATGGAAAGGACGGAGCATTTAAAATTCAACACGACAGTCAGTCTTTGCCAACAAAAACAGACCTCGTCATTTCTTAGAACGTAGAACGTTCCGCTGAACACATGTTGAATCGGTTCGGGCAAATGTTCAGCTTTTCATGGAGACGCCTCGTACCTGTTGCAGATGGAAAAGATGCGCGCGCGCGCGAGCGCTTGTCTGCTTTCCCGCTTCTCTTCATCATCCCCCGGCGGCATAAGGCTGATGGCTGGTAATCTTTTGATCATTATCATCAGTGCGCACAGAAAACACCAGCTCAGCATTTGAGCACGTGCGTAAATTAAATGCGAAACTTTGCCACCGTTTGCCTGTTTACGGTTGGGGCGAGCTTCGGGCGAGCTTTCGCTTCTTCGTCCTCCGGGGGCCCACAGACCAGAACAGTTCCAGGGACATACTGTTTCGTTGGTTGTAGGACAATTAGGAGAAAAAAAAGCTTGCATACCCTGCGTTTAACGCCTTGCCACCTCCTCCCCAACGCCATAATCCTTCCCGCCCGGCACAAGCAATCGCGTCGCGCGGCAAATTGTTGTTTGGCGTCGAACCGTGGCCACCCACCCACTTGTGCGTGCGCGTCCAAGGCTGCGGCTTATCGCTTACCTGGTCGAAGATGCTGGCGAAAACCGTTTTTCCCCGTTCCGCGAACACGGCGACGTTGCGGCTACTGTTGCTGTGTTGCTGCAATCGGCACCACGCACAACACGGCGAGCTTTTGCAGTTCTCGGAACTTTGGCCGCCCGAGGGTTGCGAGCAAACGCAAACTGGAAGCATTTGTGTGGACGAAATCAGAATTTTTCACCACGCGTGAAGCACCACGCGTTTCTATGGTCGATTGAGCGAGTGTATATGGTGAAGTTGTTCTTTTTTTCTTGTCCTACCGCTTCGCAATCATCTTGTTACTTGTTTATTTGTACAGATTTTGCCTTACTTTCTCAGGCGATCATACAAGCACACTTGCATGAATGGGCGTTTCATGTCCTTTGCGTGTTGGTTAAGAGTTTTGTGATGTATATTTTTGTTATGCAGGGTTAGCAGGGTAAGTGTACGAATTGGGGCTAAGGCACCAATTATGGCTATAACGAACAATATTTTCGCTCCAAAACAGTTAATTTGTGCACTGAAATCCCGGATGGATTTTATTTTTCAATTATGATCATTTTAACACATTTGTGCTTCATTAGTTTCTTCCTGGCCACTTCCGTTTGTTAAATATCAACCTTTTTAAAATGTGTTGCCAAGATATTTGGCATCTTTTGCCATTTTGCTAAGAGTAGTACGGATTGGAAGTGTAAGATATTGGCGATTTTCAAGCACCTAACCATAATGTTATCTTAAAATCATCGTTTTGGTACAAAATGTTAGATATATAACAGTTGCTCATCAACATTTACCAACATTTCATCGAAATATGCCTTTTTCCATATGTCTATGGTTGGTACAACTAGACATCGATGTACCATTTACAGCAGTATACCGTGAATGCTTTGTTTATTACTGTCCTTTCGGTTGTAGTTATAAGTTTACAAGTGAACAAATCAGGTTTCGTTTTGTAATTTTCATCATCGAATGTGTTAATATGCCATTTAAGCATAAGTTATGAGTAAGACGTTATAACATCGGATCAGTTTAACAAAAATAACGCAGCCTTTATGACTTTCTTTCGAAAACAGCTATGAACACAGCCAGTGATAGAGAACGCAGATTTGAAGTTATTAATTTAACGTATTAAAAGGTGTTCACATAGTGCCTAACCTGCAGTGAACTTATTATTACTTAAACTGATTTACAGGGTTTCCCACGATTTATTGGTCAGTTCCCATGATTTTTTGGTGCGTTCTCTCGATTTTTTTTTATCATATCCCATATATTTTTGATTCGTTCCCACAATTTATTGGTATTTTCCGATTAGATATCAATACAATTGGACCAAAAAGTTCTGGGAAAGGGCCAAAAAATCGTGAGAACGCACCAAAAAAATATGGGAACCCACCAAAAATTGATGAGAACCAATCAATAAATCGTGGAAACCCTGTAAAACGATGTCACAAAATGATTTTTGGTGTAAATATCCTCGAGTTTTACACAGAGCCACAATTGGTACAGCTATGGTGAATTGCTTGAAACAATATAGCCATAATGGGCACCTTGAGGAGCGGTCCACATGGTACAGTCGTCAACTCGAATGACTCAATAACATGCCCGTCATGGGGTCATGGGTTCAAGGCTAGAATGGACCGTCCCCCCGGAGCAAGGATGGACTTTTCCGGCTGCGTGGTAATGAAATTAAGTCTCGAAGGCGTGGTAATGAAATTAAGTCTCGAAGGCATGTATTCAAAATTTTAATTGAAATTTTCTTCGAATTTTTCAAACACTGGCTGGTATTATTGAATCCGTTCGTAGCGGGAACGTACGGCGCTCACATGAAATTCTAGGGATGGCAACACATTTCTTGAGCCCGGCCCTACAACGCCGCGGTGAATAACTATAGCAACCATCTAGTACGTTAGGAAAATGAGTGTCGGGACGTACGCCGCCGCTACGAACGGATTCAATAATACCAGCCACTGTCTCAAAATAATGAAACACTGTGGTGGTGTACACATTTTAGGATTCAACAAAGCATGTGGACTTTTGAAATTTTACTCAATAATTATTTTTACAGGAGTAACATCCGTATCGTCATCGCATATTATAGCCATAATTGGTTCATTTATTCTATTCGTTCATCATATTATATTTATAAAATTTCCTATGCCTTCTAACCGTTTTATGTTATGAGTTATGTTTTATGCTTTAGACTAGAAGGATTGCCTGTAATGTGTTTATGTTTAAGTATCGCTGCAAACCTCTCTCAGCTAACTAACGGTTTAAATGTAACCCAAACCAGTCAAACAAATAGCAAGTAACAGGATAAATATCCCTTTTTTAAATTATACCCATACACAAGACACATGTGTCGAGGCTGACGATCCGCATGCACCGTAGGCGTCCTTGCCCTTGGCATTCAGTGTAGTGAGCAAATCGAGAGAAAGGAGAAAGAGAAAAAATACACCCATGCGCAATAATTCCTTATGGGTTGTGTGCCTCCCGGCCCCTCACTCGTTCGCAAATAAGACCCCCTCCCCACCCTCCCGTTTGGTGAATCGGTGTGTTTGTTTATTATGCTAACGCCCGCTCGTACCCTTCTTATTGCGAGAGAACAATCACTGAATGGCAGCGCATAAAGCCGAGGATCTCTTCCGTCTGGCATGAGCGTGGCACCACCACCCCGCCGCTGGTGTGTGGCCTGATGCCAAAACATAAAAGATTCCAGCAAACATCAAACTGCTCCTGCTGCTGCTGCTGCTTGTCTGTAAAAGGGGGGTTGAGAGTAGAGCAGCAATGGCGACGACGACGATGGCGGCGACAACGCAATGCGCCTTTCAAGGTCAGTAAAATGCAAACGAACCGTTGTTTTGTATGCACGTTTGCGCTACCAGCACGAAACCACCGACCCAGTTTCGATTGTCAATTTTATGCAATGCGTTTGTGTCTGTGTGTGTGTTATACGTTCGTTGCAGAAGAATGGGATACACATTTTTGAATGTTTGTGGCGATTTGATGAGCTTTTTTTTTGGGGGGGTTGGGGAATTAAAATACAAAACATACAGCAAACGAAACGCACCATCTTGATCACTTGAGAAAGCCCCGGTCATTCCTACAAATGTGCAAAATCCTTAGCTAAAACTCAAGCACTCCAAAATACCGTTAGGCGGGGCACACCTGAGCTCAACTCAACCGCTTCCGTTCCATTCTTCGCTTCACAATTCGCTACCAATTCTGAACTTCTCTGTTGTTAGACGGGCGAACAAACGTAAACTTAACAAAAAAAACCCCGCTCGGAATTTTGCCACACACAATGAACACATTTCGGTTCCCAACTGTACACTTCTCTGCTCCGCCAACTATGATCGCCGTCGGAAACCAGAAGCAGCAGCTTCGCGCTACCGTGTTTTGTCTGCGGGCGTCGAAAAAATGGTCACATGGTTTGGTTTTTTTTTTGGTTGGCGGTTGGCTTCCTCCAACATGCGGAGCATTTGCTTTCATCGGCCTGGGTTTCTGGGATGTGCGGCCAGACACCCGCTCCCCTCAGTTCCGCCGTTTTTCGTACTTTCGGTTTTTTCTTATTTAGCGCTTCCCTTTTTGCCTGCCCATAGACAAAAAAGGCAAGGGCTGTATCGTCCAAACGGCGGTACGGTTGGCGCCTGTATTATGGTATCTATGTGTTTGTGTGTGTGTGTGTGAGAGAGAGAGAGAAAAAGGGACAGTATCCCAGTTTGTAGAGCTGAGTTCTTTGTTACGCCACCAGCCTCCCAGAATTTTACCTTTTTGCTGGTTTGCTAGGATCGTTTTTTTTAAACTGACAGTTGCCGTTGCCGTTTCTATGCCGTTACGAAATTCAAAGTTTAAACTCTGCACACCGAGGCCTGCTGGCGCACAATGAAAGGCGGAGCAGTTCGTTAGACGAGTGTGGAGGAACCATTTTTTGGTGCGAAGATGGGAATAAAAACTAATCTCCTCTACCGTGGTTGCCGCCTGGCCGACGGCCGATAGGCAAAGAACACGCGCTAGACCGGGAGCACGCTTGTGAGAGCGAGAGATAGCTCGTCAGCATGAGAAAGGCACCGAGACAGTAGGCTGTTCCTGTTGGAGCATGCATGTGTTTTGTTTACCGCGCTTTTGACATTCTCGGTGCTTCTCTTTTCGTTGAACATCTTGTCACCGTTTTCACCGTTGCTTTGCTATCCTTTCTGGAGAGTATAGCATCATATTCATTCTTTGAGTATTATTTCTATAATAAAGTGTATAAAATACAATTTACAAGAAGTATTTTGTGCTCTTACATAAAAGGTTAAAGCTTATTCCCTTCTACAGGACCATTTCCAACACAATCCTGCTTTGCCAGCGAAGCCAGGATGATGAATTTTGTAGCTTTTTTGTTTACACACTGATTTCGACCCCTCCCGAACCTTATCTTCGTGTTCCTTTCCCCTTACCCCAAACCCCAGAAGGAGGATAGAGAATGAAGAAGAAAGAAAAAAAAGCCCCGGACTGCGCATCACAATCCTGCCATGGTTCCTTTTCGTTCACTCCAGTTTGTGTGAAATCTCCCTTGCCTTTCCAAGTACCTTGTGTGCTCACTAATACATACAAACCTTGGGGGGAGGAGGTTTTTCCCCTAGTTTTTCTTCTCACCATCATCATCAGCAGCAGGAGCAGCAGTAGCAGTGGAAAACGAGCACACAAAAAGGCATTGCCGCCGCCAGCAGCTTCGAGCATGTCATAGCACACTGGTGTGTGTGTCTGTATGTGTCTGTGTGTTCTCGGCTCTTTGTGTTTGTAGCCGGCGTCGAAGTTTTGGTTCCAAGTTTTTCATGCTGCCCTTTTCGCATTCATTTTCTCCACAAGTGCGCCATTCACCATCACCACCACTTTGGTCGGGTGGGGGAGTGGGGGTTTGGATGGTGGCGGTGCGGTACGTCGGTTGAACGATGGATGTTGTGTTTTTATGCTCACCAGAGTTGGCCGATAGTGTGGTTCTTTCGCTCGGAGCGTTTGCTGTACGTTTTTTGGGGAGGCAAACGCAGTCATAGGCGAACGCAAGTGATGGAAACGTTTCTGGAAGATGTTCATTGAAAATGTACTAAAATTATCTACTTTTTTTTACAACAACTTTAACGTACCGTTATGCGTACCTGCATTTTTAGGCATCAGTTATTGGCTACAGGTGAATTTCTTTGTTTGAAAAGCTGTATTCGTTCTATTAATCTAATCGTTCGATAATTTCCAAGTCACGTTCGAGTGTGCACATCATTTTTCGCCACCTCCAATATGATTTTCAACTGCTGTCAAATGGTATATTTGCATCATAATACGATTTCAGTGCATACACATGATTTTCAACACATAAAAAAGAACTGTCAAACTCAACGACGCCTGCGGACTGCGACGTGTTGAAAATCATCTGAAAGAACTAAAACATTATTGTAATGAAAATACAACTTTTGACAGCTGTTGAAAAACATCTCATAAGCAATGAACAATGTTGTAGATATTGTAAATTGACTCGGAATACTCCTGTGAATGTTAATTTCTTCAGCATGATTTTCAACACTTCAACGTTTTTTGCCATCGTTTTTTTGAGCCGGGTTTTGAAATCGGATCTCATCACCCGTTGACCGTTGAAGTGTTGAAAATCATGCTGAAGAAATTAAAAACTGTAACGATGGCAATGGAATATCAGATTGATGTGGATTAATATCTTGCAAATACATATATACACATGCAAAACATACAATCATGTGACTATTTAGGACCTCAATTCGGCTTAATCTGACACAAGATAAATGATAAATGACTTCAAACATTTGAAAATTAGAAATAGGTGGCTTCAGCGTAGAACATTCAGCATTAGCTTTTAGATCGCAACTTCAAAACATTACAGCACACGAGCCTGGGCTTTGCGTTAATGGAATCTTGTTGGACAATGAAATCTTTGGAGTTCGAATGTCTCTTTCGCACGTTTTGACTAACACTCATCCATGACCTGATATTCCAGTCCGGCCTTTCTCAGTACGCTACAGTTTGTTGCACGGTTTTGTAAATGAGCTGATTGAGCTGGAATATTTTCTGAACTCTGTGTCATATTAAGTGATATATTCTTGCGTTACGTTGGTTTGTGATTTGACACAGTATAGCTTAACGTACCAAGTAGAAAGTATACCAAAAATATCACAACCGCTGGAATAAACCCCCAACACACCAAATCCAAACCTAAGTCGTCTGTCTGTTAAATCCTTAGTTCCCTGAACACAACTCTGAATTTAATCTCGTTTGAGTACTTCTGTAGTCAGCCTATTTTTCTCGTTGGAATTTTTCCATGTTGGTTCATAGCCACATTCCTTGGAAATGATTATTATTCACCTAACATCATAAGTTGTCTATCGCCATCCTGAGATTAGGGATAAGACGCACCATTTTTAATCTTCTCAAAACTGATTAAATTCATATCAGTGCATACTAATCCTTTCCAAAAACTTATCAATGCTCGCGAAACGAAGCGAAGATACATAGGTCGGTTTTGTGCTTCTTCCCATAACACGCCCTTCCGGGAGAGGGCGTCCGAGAGACGATGGTGCAGCCTTGCCATCGTCCGACGCAAGCAGGGGACAAGCAGAAACGCTCGTTTTGGGGGTGGAACAGGAAGCAGGGGAGAAGAGTTCTGGCGTCATCACCAGGACCGACTGTTGCGTGCATAAAAACCGGACCGTTTTTCCCCTGTTCGCCGATTCTCTCGCGGCTGCACACTCTACACTACTCTCTCCCGGCGTTCTGTCTTGGCCATTCTCTCTGTTTTGGTTTTTATGCACGTGTTCGCCACCGTGTCTCGTCGTAAATAAATGCTGTCATGTTGGCGTTTTTTTTTTGTTGCTGACCCACCTCTCCACCCTCTTTTCTCTCCATTCTGCTGACACAACCTTCCCCTCCCATAAAGTGGGACATAGTGGCGCTCCGATTCATTTCAATCTCCGCACCGTTCCCTCCCGTCCCTTGTTCCACCACCCCCGGGCCGGCTGCTGCTTACGCGGCGGGGTTTTCCGGTTGCGAGATGCGCCATTAGCGTTTTTCACCACGTGCTTTTTCTGCACACTTTCTATACAAACCCAACACTAGCAGCCGTACCATTCGTGTGTATGTATGTGTGTGTGTTTTTGTATATATGTACGAGAACATAGAGAGTAAGAGAGCGAGAGAGAGAGAGAGCACGAAAGGCACAAAACAAATGGCCCACCAAGCAGTGGGCGCACCCCATCCATCGTATCACCCTCGTGCTCGTAGACGTACATAAACATTTCTTGCTCCCGCGCACACCGTGAAACTGCACATCAACACACACACACATAGTAGGAAAAAAATGAAGAATGAAATTCAGGACGACAACCCGGAAGGATCGCACAGGAGCGCACGGGGAGTCCAGCAAGGGCCCAGCGCGTAGGGTAGGAAATTGACCGTGAGCGCGGGGACAGGGCGAGCGGCTGGACAGGGGTTGTTGCCGCAGACGCGCCATCGGGAGAAGAACCACATGTTTTAGCGTTGGTTAATTTATGGCGTACGAGTGACTTGACGTTTCGACGGGTCAACGATGGGAGCCATTGCCGAGGGAGAGAGAAAGAGAGAAAAGAGAGAGAGAGAGAGAGAGAGAGAGAGAGAAAAAAAAAGATATGTGTTGCAGTGGCGAATTTAAAGAGGAAGAAACATCGACCCCTTGGAACGATGATCGAGACCGATTTATCCATTCACCGAAATGGGCGGTCAGACAGAAGGGGGGCAGCATTTTTAAATAAACATAAGTAATCGGAAAGTTTTGTACGTACACCACTAAAGATTGGAACATAAATCTCGGTTCAAGAAGTGTTTTGCTGCTCGAGTTAGAATGTTAAGCTTCCAGAACAGAAATTGGATAATTTTAACAAGAACCATTTAGTTAGTACAGTAGCTTTTTGAAGGTGAATTGTTAATAAGCCTCTTTGAAGTGTGAAGCTTTCGGAGGAAAATGAAAATAATTGTTCCAAGATTTTGTATAATAAGATAATGATGAGATTTCTCATTTACCTGTACAACCGAGTACCAATTTGGATTGTCAATTAGATGATAATTAATTGCTCTTCATTTTAAATTTGCTTTACAGAAAAATCTACATGTTTGAGAGCTTCACTTTTTATATCTATTTCATGTACAGACCATTTAATTTATAATATGAGTAACTCACGGTTATGGATTCCCTATGGATTAGACAAATCATAAACGTAAACTGAAAGATAACATAACAGTTATTTTGATCACATCATCTTTTGTAGACAATTTCAATTTTGAATAGACTTATTAATTGAAATATATGTTGAATTTTGATTAATTAATAAAATTTATTTCAAATGTAGGGGAAAGCGGGGCAAAATGGGCGTGTTAAGCAGTTTAATGAATATTGCTTTGAATATTCCACAAAATACAATTATTGTTACAGTAATATATACCTCCACCACTGATCTATGGATTAATAATGCAACATAGCCTGAAAAATAGTAAACATATAAAAAAGATTAAAATAAAAGTTGATGTTGATGATGAGATGTTACTTTGACACACGGGACAAAAAGGGCATATGTAAACAAACCGTGAAACGTCAAAACAACAGCGCTTAGGTAATGGTCAAAGCTTTTGCGCACATTTCGTGAAATGAATTCTCTTTTTATCATCTGTTTTGCTGTTCAGGCAAGCCCTTCAATGTTGTCAAACACGTTTCAATCTACGAAATTTTTGAAGCTGTGCCTTTTAGCATTGTTGTGTGGACAAATAAAACATCATAACCTCACCAAGCTCCATAAGTTAAAAGCATCTGCCCATTTTTCCCTACGTGAAGCATTGTTATATTGTTTTGTTACAGTGGAACGCCGTTTATCCGGGTACCTTTTATCCGGCTATCCGTTTATCCGTGCTGTTGAGAAATGACAGTTCAACACAAAGGTGACATTGCGTTCTGAGGAGGATATTTGAAAAAACGGTTATCAGAGCACATTGTCATAACAAAAAACACTACAACTAATGGCAATTTGCAAATATTCTCATTGGAAAAACATGATAATAAAAATCTGCTAATTTGTATCAAAACATAAGATAAACTTCAAACAAAAATCAAGAACTTGTGCTTGGATATATTATTTGACTCATTATCCGTGTTATTCGCATATCCGGGCAAGGTCAAGTCCCGATGAGCCCGGATAAATGGCGCTCCACAGTATATTCATAAAAATACGCATTCTTCAGACAAAT
>SIXB01002612.1:0-27449 GCA_007018985.1 Anopheles bwambae
AAAAAACTCTGCGATTGTTGCAAAACAAACTCCGCAATTTTTGCATAACAATCTGTGAATATCGCAAAAATATCTGCAATTTTCGCAACTTTGCGATTGTTGGTTAAAACCGTCGTTTATCAAATATTATTCTGTGTTGGTTACATGTGTTCGAATAGTTTTAATAATTTAATCAAATATTTTAATGCACATGATTCGCAAATGGTTTCATGGAAGGATACTTTCAAAAGCGCCTATAGGGTAAATGTATCTATAGTGGTGGTAGTACCAAGAGTGGTGGTATTGCACTAAAATGCGGTTCATACGGCAAATCAAAAGTAATTAAGTTATTTACGTTAGTGGGAAATGTTCTTTAGCCTTTTACAAAGGGTTTAAAAGTTAAATGGGGCCATTCCGTTACTTAGTGACCGAAAAATCCATTAGTTTGTGGAATGTGCAACATTTTTCCAAAATCCTTAGGAGATCGTAACGAAACTCATATTTCTGTTAACGTTCTAAATGACCACATAACCACGCAATTACTAGTTTTTCAACATAACTGTTATGAAATGTTATTGTTTTACTAAAATTATTTGCCTTTTGACCATATTTATGCATTTTTAAATGTTTTTTACCATAGTTCCATTATAGGTATACAAAACAGACATGTTCCTATAGTGGTTATAATTATAAAATCAATAAAAACAGGTCGTATTACATTTTTTCGAGGATATTTTTGGCATGTCGTACTGTTTTCATTAAAATAAGCAACAGAAATGAGTTTTATGTAGGTAATTTACCAAAAACAGGCCAAAATTCGCTTATATTGCTGAATGAAAAATTGACTTCAAATCAAGCACACTCTTCCGGGTGTAGGTTGACGACAGGTGTGATGCAGTACTTTAGTCAATAGTTTCATCGATCAAATTTATACATTTTTTACGATCAAATTACGCAAGAATCCAATATTATGGCAGTAATCCTTGCTATTCATACGAAAACAGCTTCGAAACTAAGTTTCATTGATATTATACACTGTTTTGGAGGTATCTTTGTTTACCACCACTATATGAACACAATACGACGACTATAGGAACCATACCACCATTAAACGTACAACGAAGCAGTTTCAAAAATATGTATTTTTTCGTAAATTTTATGTGTTTCATGGTAAAAATGGTTGTGATTGCGAAGATAAAACATATTCCAATTGCCATGTGTTAAAATATTCAGAAATTGTCCTTCCTGACACTTTAAATTCATTAAAACACATCGGTACCACTACAAATTACACCACTATTGGTACATTTACCCTATTTGAATCTTAAAATATTCGTGAAGCTCTGGACACTCAACTACCGCGCGTACACCGTTACGTACATGTTGCTAACTAGCAAACGGGTCTGCCAACTGCGTTCTGTAAGTTGGAAAGTAATTGAACCGTATTGATTTATGATTATTACTTTTATTTACATCCAAACTTATGTTATGCCACTGTTAATTTACATCATATTGTAAACCGACTGCTATGGTCGCTACAAACGCTCTTCGTACACCGAGCTACCGTCCTCTTCATCGCTATGGTGCTCCTGCACCTCTATCCTTTCAACGACCTCGTTGAACTTGACGTTCTTTGGTTCGCTGGTCGTTTCCGGCCCAGATGTTCCGGAAGTTACAGCGCCATACTCATCTTCCTCGTCTAACCGCTCGGCTAAGGAACGGGCCAGCCGATTACCAGCATCCACGTTGGTATCTTCAGACTCTGTGAAAATAGTGCAATTTACAATCGTACTTTGCTTTCCGTAACGCTTCAGTATAATACTACCTTGCATGGTGATACCAGCAATGTTAATAGATATTTTCCTATCTTCCACCATTTCGGAGTCGTCAGCATTCCGTTCCTTCTTCGCACCTAAGGATGGCGAGGTAGACGGTGGAGTAGTGTCGAAATCATTTTCAAGCTGCACTATATCCGACGGATTGTTGTCAGTTCCTTTCGACAATGGTCTCACATAGCGTAGGTACAGCACAATCGTAAGCGCCATGCAGATAAGGAGAAGACCTCCCAGCACGGACGTTGAAGCGATTAGACCACTGTTGCTGGAGCCGCCGGACAATTCTTCTGGACAGGAGGAATTGGTTTGGTTGCCATAGCAAACGGCATTGCTGAACGATTCTATAGCGGATGCTTTAATATTTGGAAACACCGCTCTTATGCCGCTGCAAAAAAAAGAAATGAAATTATAAAAAAACCTCATCTACATCATAATTTTGCTAGATGACGTTACTTACTCTCGAATATCGTTCGTACTCAGTAGCTGATTGTTATCGTTTATTGCGTACACAATAAGTCGCATAGTACTCATCGTGTTTTGTACCTGTCGGACAGCTTTTGTAACGTTTGCTCGACTACTGGGCACTTCCAACAACGGCACGATACTCTGATGGAGTACCTTTAGATGGAAATTGCTTTGGCGATTAACCTGTTCGGTGAACTCCTTCACGGTGGCTTCGTCAGCCGCATCAAGGGTGATGAACGCAATCTGATTTTCGTCCAGACGATGTACAGTAATTTCCAGGCGACTGCTGCGTCCGTCTACTGCACCATCACGATCTGTTGCATACACAATTAGATCAATGATATTGGAGGCACGTAGCGAATCTTTTGTCGGTTTAATGGAGCCAGCTTCGGGATGTACGTTGAAATGTTCGTTTTCTGCCACGGTGTATCTGATCTTTGCATTCAAATCCTCGTCCGCGTCCGTCGCCACAACATCTATCAGCCCGGACAGCATAAGTCTGTTAGCTAGGGAAGGTTCTGGGAAACCAAGCCAGACCTTGTTTCCGGATGCCATTTCAGGGTATATGAAGATAGGATCGTTATCGTTAATATCGTCCACGATAATGCTCACTATCGTAATATCGCGTGCGTAGTTTATTGTATCCGTGTTCACGAGCGATCGTTTCACCATCGATCGTCGATTAGCTTGATCCGCTGCTTCGTCGTTATCGAAGCATTTTAAATTCAGCACCAGCTTAAATTGCGGTACGTCCATGTTTTGGAATAGCTTTTCATTTTCACGGTCAAAACTTCTCGAAGCAAGCCAGTTTGTTTCGGGATCGATGTAGAAGTAAGGCTCCTGTTGGCCATCTTCTATTGGATGTTCGCTAATCAGCTCGTAAGTACACGATTCGCTTAGTTGGGTAGAGAAAATTGTCGCATGCGGCCGTTCCTCCTCAAGATGCGTCACGAACAGCACCTGATCGACCGCTACTTGCTTATCACCCTCCGTACACTCAAATTGATTCAGTACGTCAAGCAAAACGTTTGCCGTAGCACGTTTTCCCGCTGCTGTATTCGTTGCATGCACGAGGAATTGATAGACGTTCGGTATGATCGGACGATCAAGTATTAATCGTCCTTGAGGTGTTATGGAAAGGTGCTCTTTCAAGTATGCTACAATTCGAAACAAACATACATAAGTGATGGTGAGAAACCAACTAACCGATCCTACATCAATACAAAACTAAATTCAAATAATCCTTACCATCTTCCATATCCAGTGTGTGTTGAACAGTAGCTGTTGGATCTTTTACAATAGCGGTTACCGTACCAATGGCACCTGTAGTATCGCTTCGCAACTGAAATCTGAAGTCACCGTACGGAAATACGGGCACATCCTCCTGAATACCGCCAGTAGTGCAGTTGTAACAACTAGAACAGTCCACAATCGGAGGCAAAGGAATACAGGGCGCTGCAATGAAGGAATAGGTCAGACCTGAAGTTGTACAACGCATTACATTTAATCCAACTTACTTCCATCAGGAACTGCCAGCATAACCGAGCAAGTACTCCAGCTATCTTCGGATGCCTTAGCTAACAGCACGAGACGTACCGTTTGTAGACCCTGGAAATCGTCGGTCGAAATTGCTCGGGACAGCTTTAGCTCCACACTGCGCTCACTTTGCTCAAGCGCAAGGAAATCAACATTAGACTCGAGTATGGTGACAACAGTTCCACTCGCAAAGCTTGCTTGCGTTATTTGTATCGCATCCGCTAGCAACAACTGCAGATCGGCATTGAACGAACCAGTGTAGATGTGCTTGGAAAACTGGGGCACATACAGTCGGCGGTTCACCACCACTGTCGAATCGATTGTTCTTCCATTGGGATTTCTGAGAATAACTTTGAAGTTAAGAGTCGTCCTGGTGCCCAACAACTGTTCCATGGCAGCCGATTCTTTAAGACTGAATTTGAACAAATCTTCAACCAACGACCCATCGAACAGCTGATAATCGTCTCCGGCAAGATTCCACTGATAACCAGGTTGCATGCTGTCGGTTACTATCCTCAGTTCCGAACCGTCTGCGAAACGTACGTTACGATCACCGGCTTCAATGTACCCGTGAGAAGAGGATTGGACGAACTGGGGTTGCTGCAGACGTTCAATTTCGATCACCACAAACGATGTGGCCGTGTCACTTCCAGGGTTGGTGGCTTGTACGTAAATGCTTAAGTAGTGTTTTGCATCTAGCTCGTTCCAGTCGATTGCATCTGCTTGAATGCGTAGATCCAGCGCAGATTCCGCTTTTGAAACAGTGAACAGTGTGGCATCCGTGCCACCAATGCCTATTTCGGTGTTTTCTGTGTACGTTCCACCACTTAGTAGGATCGATTCTTGCAAACTCAACACATTGGTACCTTCGAGGATAGTGCCACTATATAGCAGCTTCGAAAAAGCCGGACTGATGATATCGTCCAGCTTGATAGTGATCACAATGGTAGCTGTATCGTCTGCACTGTACGCGTTGTTAATGGTTATGATGAAGCTTAACATGTCGCGCCCCTCAATGGTGCCCGGGGCGATGCTATCTTTAAGCGACACTTTAAATTTGTTATCATCGACCAACATCACATCAAACAGGTTCGCATCACCTTCAGCGGCAGTGAACTGGAAGGTAGGCATAATGGTTCCCGGTTGTACGGTAATTGTGTCAGCAGCCGAGAACACCACTTCCTTCGTACCTTCCTGTAGCGAACCACGATAGATGGCTTTGGTGAAGGTTGGTGTGATGGTGGGAAGACTTTCGACGTCAATCACAAGCGTACATTGTGCCGTGTCAGACTCGGGATTTGCAGCTTGCAGGATGAGCTGATAATAAGGGTACGACCGCACCTGATCCCATTTTACGTCGGGCTTTAGAGCAATGTTAATCGATAGACGATTTTCACTTGGCTGCACCTCAAAGTAACTGTTCGGCACCGCGTCAACGATAATGAATGTGGCCGTATCCTTCACACTGTCGGCTTCCCAAGCAATTGGAAAGCTTCCAAAATCGACCACCGTGTTACCTTCCACAATTTTGCCCCGGAATGAAGTACGCGTAAAGCTGGGTTTTACTTCGCGGATAATCTTCACCGTGCAGGGTACTAGTGCAGGCTGGCTGTTGCTAGGATTGCTGGCAACGATTATGAATGTGATTTCTGAGCGCGCCTTCAGTTGTTCCTTGCTTACTTCGTCGCGCAAAAAGAAACTCAAACTACGATCGTTTGATACAACGTATCGTACCAGAGCGCTGTCAACTCCTTCCAGCTCGTATACTGTATCGGTTACGATCGTTTGCGGTTTGAGAGTAACTGTCTTATCAAACGTTATCTGCTGTGCGGCTTCGCGTACTTCTCCATTGTAGAAGCGGTCGGAAAACTCAGGCGCAACCACACGATCAATGTCAATGAGTATGGTAGTGAAGCCTGACATCAAATCTGGGTTAGCGCATTCTATGACAAATTCGAATCGTTTAACACCACTCACCGACGCTGCCTCCAGTTCCTTTAGCAGCTGTATCGTAACGATGCCTTCCTGCAGCTGCACACCGAAGAACTCGCTGTTGCTGTTGCGAATTGTAACCGTGGCCATCCCGACGTAGGTTCCGGGTTCTAGCTTAATTTGCTCAAACGGCACAAGCTTAAGACCGGTATCGATGCGCGACTTGTAGAGGGGTTTTTCGAATTTGGGAATTTTTACCAAAGAATGCTTTACATACACTATCAAGGGCACGACCGTATCTACCGCTAACAGTGTGTTGGTGGCTTTAAGATTCAGCTGGAAATGAGTGCGGCTTTCAAACTCCTCATCGCTTAACGGTGACTTAAGCGCGATGCGTATACTGTCCCATGTGGGCGCTTCTTTTATTGAGAAAAACGTCACATCTTCGCCTTCGAGTGTGTACGTAATCCTTTCTCCTGCGGAGTCAGACGTAAGTTTAGCCACGATCTCTTCAACTAGCTGTTTCGTTTCATCAATCACACCATCATAGACAAGTCGCTCGAAAGCTGGTGGTGCAGCTCGGCTTACGTCTACCGTAATGAAGCAGTATGATTTTTCAGAGTTTGGATTTTGCGCCTCCACTTGCAGAGAAAGCCGATCGATATCACGCAACATTTCTCTGGTGACGTTTAAACGCAGGTACACTTTGAACACGTTTTCCGGAAAATCCTCCAGGATGTCGAAAAAGTACCGATCATCGACGACGCTTACTTTGGTGTCGGCTGAGAAGGTATCCAGCACGAGCTCCACGTTCGGAAGGCGTACTTCTAGCGTGTTCAACACTAGCTCACCTTCGAGGAAGGGCTCGGTAAATTTTGGCAACACTACCGGAGTGCGAAGCACCTTGAAGATAACAACAGTGTGGGCTGTTTCTTCATCCTCCAGCTTGGCAACGATCGATAGCAGGATATAGCTTTTGCCGATCAGTTTTTCGGGCGTAACGTTGTTAGATGTTATGGTGAAGGTGCCAGTACTATCCGGACTAAATGTGACCAGCGCAGTGTCACCTGTGTAGTCGTACTGCAAACCTTGCACGAAACTGTCCGGTGAAATGCGAACCGTCGGCACATTCAATACACCCGTTTCGGTGATCGTACCTTCGTACAGCGTCTGTTCAAAATGTGGATCTTTCGTGTTGATCTTCTCTACCGTTAGCACAACCAGCGCTTCACCTGTACCGACGTCAATCTTTTCTGCCTGCAGAGTCACTAGAAAGAAATTCTTTTCCTTCAGCACCGCATCGGTCAGCATATTCGATGGAGCCAGCGTGGCTTGATTGTTGGCAAACGTTAGTGTGAAGTACTGAGAATCTTCTCCGGACAATCGCACACGTACGCTACTATCACTGGTGGTTGGCAGTAATTTGATGCTCTCTACGGTTATCACTTTGTTACGATTTATCGTACCGGTGTAGAGGGAGGCTTCGAAGGTGGGCACAATTTTCGGTTCGTGCGAAAGCTCCACTACCAGTGCTGTGCGTCCAACAAACTCCGTACCCGTCCGGCTAGCGGTGATCGTTAAGCTAAGCAGCTTCTTTTCTGTATCGGTGTGTGTGCCCGAACGTAACGCTACCGTAACGCTGCTCCGATCTGTTGCTGGTGTGATGGTGAAATAATCCGCATCCTCTCCAGAAGCTTCGTAACGGACGCTGGTATCATACGTGTTGGCCAACAGAGCAATTCGAATGGGTGTGAAAGTATCCCCTACTTTGTAGACTGTTTTGTAAAGGTGTTGTTCAAAGTCTGGTGGTGTTACGAACGAAATCACTGGATCGCCAACAATGGTGATCCTTGCCGTCGATGTTTTCGGAGGGTTCCATTCATCCTAAAAAAGGAACAAATTGTCACACTTATTGTTAGTGACGCCAGCCATCTCTCAACATTAGCGATCGTACTTACCATAGCAGTAATCTGCACTGTGATCGGTGGTTGTATTTTCGTAAGCGTTTGTTTCGTTATCAAATTCGCCATGGTCTCTGTACGCGATGATCCACCAATGGACTGAACGATGAAATAGTCATTTTCGTCGATGGAAAATGTTATCTTATTCTTCGTTATGTCGTAGTCATTCGCTACCACTCCATTGCCCTATAAAACATACACAATCAGCGAGCCGTCACTTAATTTATGCGAAACTGTAAAGAAAAACCTTACACCGTCGATGAACTGTTGTATATTGAATTCCCTCGGCAATGGCAATGGAATTGTAATGTCGTAGCTGGTTTTGGAGAACAGCGGCGCATGGTTGTTCTCTTCCTTGATCGACTGCCTGAAATTCATCTCGCGAACAGAGCCCGAAGTGCAGGTAAAGACGACACGGTTGAAAAAGAACAATTTATCATCTAGCTTTTCGTAATCAGCGAACTGGGCGCTCGTTTTAATTAGCAGCCGGCCGTCTGCGAGGACTGCATCGATGTACACCGGCAAACCTGTTTGACTTGGATTGACTTTGACGGAGAGAACGTTGCTCACTTCGTGCTGAGCCAGTGTGTAGCCGACACCCACCGTGGTCGATACTTCAGGCTCTGTTGGAAACTGACCAACAAAAGTGAGTGTTGGAGAGGAACATTCTGTACCGGGAGGAAAAGGAAGTGGTGTAAGCGTTGGGCGATTTTTGGTAAGGTTGCGATGGAATATGTCTATCCATAGTTTAAAATTTATATTCCACATGCACAACAAATCCCTTCCCTCTCTTTGGTGTAGTCAAATCTTTGAAATCATAAGATGGCTGGAGGAACCATGACGGATACGAATCGATCCCGTCCAGTCTGTGAGAATCCATAAAGACAAATAAACATGTTTGGACTGTTTGCATCGCTCGCTTGATGTATGCGCTCGAACTGTATGTCACTGGCTAGAGTAGTTTTCAGCTACAATTAACACGGAAATAATGAGCTGTAGACTCCAATCAATAGTTTTCTCCAATTTTGTTCTTGGAAATTGATAAAAACAAAAGAAAGCCCCGAATTAACTTCTTCTCCGGCGTCAAGAGCACCAGAAGCTACATTTATCATTTGAGATAAGCTAAGTGAGTTATTGCTCATCCCCTGCGTGCACTTAAATGGATTGGTCAGGGTGAGTGGTTGAAATAAATGGCTGAAAATCTGTTGATAAAAACACGGATGTGAATTTTCTATCAAATGGCTTAGAAGGTACAGATTATAATGCCAGCTGTGTATTGCTGCGAATTGCTGCGAAAAAAGTGATAACGAAAGGCCAACAATACGATGCCATCAAATATTAATTAACACCGATATCACAATTTCAATTGCACAAGATTGCGGCTCTGTGCTCTGGCAGTTGAAAGTAATCTTGTAGATAAGAAGTTCAAAACTCTAACACAAAAACGTCAAAACCCTATTAAAACAATATTCAGCAAATCTTTTATACCAATATTACTGCTTTTTTTTGCTGAAAATGAACAATATGACACCCTTTGTTGGTTCCTCCAGATGATGAGTCAATTGTTGTGTGCATCACCTTCTTTAATGTTTGCCACCTGTCATTGACACTTAAAGGAAACAATCTTTGAATCTCCCAAATAGACGCAATCCATCAAAGCCCAGCACCATTCCTGAATGCCGACGTTTTAATGGGCCTGTTTTAACAAGCAATCATCAAATGGGCGATGGTTGTAGCTGTCACTTTGATAGTATCTCTCATCACTGGGCACACATTCGTTGGGTCGGGTCTCTTTGCGTTTCCTTTATTATGACAAATGATGTGTTATTTCAGGGTTTTTTTGTGACTCCGTTTGCAACGTGTTTTACACACGGCTAACATCAGTGGTGTAGATTTAATTTTAACACATTTTAAGAACTTTTAAGTACACCACTAACAACATCAACAACGTTTGGGCACGTGTAGGATTTTGCACAAACTAGACATAATGGCTCACCTTGCGCAGTGACCGAAGCCGACACTATCGTTAGAACTACTATCGCAGCTACCGGGAGCTTTCTCAAGACGCTGTAATTACTTTCACTACCCATTGCACTGCCGACAGATGCTTAAGGATGACACGTGAGAGCACATGTAAAAACGAGCACTTTACTGCTAACTTCTTCCTTCGTGAGCACTTTGCGCTAGCCGAAATTAATTGCCTCGAGCCAAGCACTGCGGTGCACTCGACCGATCATATTCGTCCGTTACCCAGTATTGCCGTCAAGCAACTGATTTCGACCCCAGTTATCAATGGCGGTGTATGTTGGCGGACCTTCTTCATCACCCTTGCGTGAAGTGTGATAGGCAATATCGAGCATCCGTCGATTGATTCCGTTATCTGATAAATTAAAATCAGATACGGGCTTGTTGTACCGGGGAGCCCACCGGGATGTCAACAAGTACAGTAAACCGGTGCATACGTAGAGGAAGCAGTATTTTGTATGACCCACTACCACTTAATGTCGTTGCTAGAAAAAGGGGAGAGTTAAGGTTATGTCTATGATTTGCTGAAGTACGTCAACACATTTTAGGCAGGATGAAATTGATTTAGCGCCACATGTGCCATCTTATCCTGAGCATTTGAAGAAAATTGCACATCAACACATCCTATTTAATTGTTATGTGTGTACGTGTTATGTGACAACGCTCCCTTGTTCAGAGTTGAAGATGTATTTAGAGAACCTTATGAATTATATAAAAGAAAGTGATAGTGCGTGACATTCCTATGGTTGATAATATCCTACTATGAAGAAACTTTCTCGATATGACTCATATTCTGCCTATGATTAAGGCTTTGTACTTAACAGTTCCTGAGAAACTAATGCACCAGGGGTAACGTCATATCAGAAATAAGAAATCATCTCGCTGGCACTACCTTCTAGTTAGTGTAATGCAAGAGGCATTTGAATCTCAAAAAACAGTCAACGATTGCACGAAATGTACAAAGTGTGAAATAACGATAAGGCAAACGATGAGGTCGAAACGGATAATTATAAAACTATTTATCAAGTCGTTTGTTGAGTCCATGGCCAGGATCAAACTCTTGCACAGATCTTAATGGTACTAATAGGTCGTAATCGCTCTCGTTGCCATTGATCCCTTACTTACTTACTTCTCCGGCGCTATATCCATCTAGGCATATCTCAGGAGTGTCCAAAAGCGCTCACAGTCTCGCATCTTCGTCTGCCTGTCCGTTATCCCGGCCTTAATGGCGGAGGTGAACTGATTTTTCAGGGTGTAGAATGACCGGTTGGCAGCCAGCATCCTTGCGCAAAACTCAGTTACCATTGTCGTTGCTGAACTTTGATACCAGATAGGTGAAACCTTGGAAGACGGGAAGAGTGCGTTCACCTATTCATACTTCACGCCTAAGTATGTCTTGAATTGCTTGTAAATCCGCTGGTGGTACTAACATCAGTTTGCTCTTTGTCTCGTTTATCTGCAATCACAGGTTCTCTGCTGCCTGTTTGATCCTTTGATAGGCTTTAACTAGATATTCGAACCTTAGACCAATGATGTCTATGTCACTAGCGTATGCCAAGATCTGGGTTCCCGAATATAAAATACAGAAAAGATAGAAAATGGTTCCCCAAGTCTCCACCCTCGAGTCCCGGATGGCCCTCTCTAGCGCCATGTTGAATAGGAGACAGGCAAGCCGGTCTTCCTGGCGCAGATCTTTGGTGGTAGCAAAAAGCCCTTAGAGTTTTCCACCCACCTTCACCTGGCAAATGACATTGATCATAGTCATTCTAAACTAGTCTTATCGGTTTGACCGGGATTCCAAAAGAGCTCAGAACGTCGTACAGTTTTACCCGGGCTATGCTATCATATGCGACTTTGAAGTCAATGAAGAGATGGTATGTGTCGTGTCTGTATTCAGCCATCTTCTCCAAGATCTGCCGCATGGTGAAGACCTGATCATTGGTTGATTTTCCGTTTCGGAATCCTCTTTGATAGTTTCCGACTATCTCTTCGACGTGCGGGACAAGACGATCCTAAAGGATCTGGGAGAATATTTTATAGGCGATATTCAACACCGTAATACACCTGTAGTTGTTGCAGTCCAACCTATCTCCCTTCTTGTATATGGGGTAGATGATGCCGAGATTCCAATCACAAGGCATCGATTCGCTATCCCACACATCAGTAACAATTTGATGAATTTCGTTTTCTAGTCATGCACCTCCATTCTTGACAAGTTCAAGTGCCTTGTTATTTTTCAGCCAACGGATAGCTTGTTGTGTTTCTTCTATGCTAGGTGGCAAAAACATGACAATATCTGCTAATGGAGCCTCTTGCTGTTTGTTAAACTGGTCTTTGAGTAATTCATGAAAGTACTGAGCCCATCGCGAGAGGACCTCTGGCTGGTTACTAACTAGATCTTCATCCTTGTTGCGACAGCAGGTTACCTTAGGTACTTAGGGAAAATTCAATATCAAATGATACTCACAATGGTAATGCTGATGACTAAGCGGCACAACTAGCGATAAAAATGCAAAAAATTAACGCGTTTTCATTTTTGAATTTTTGCTCTCAAAACGTTTCGGACGCTACATTGGAATGGAAACTGTTCGTTTTTCCAATCAACCAAATAGTTTATTTCTTAGAATCACACTCGCAACTATTAAATTCATTCACTTGTTCATCCTTCATCGGCCGTTTTCCTGTTGGTTACAGGATTTAATTTTAAAACGCTTTCGTGCTTGAGCCTTATTTGTTTAAATACCTTTTTTTGTTTGTTTTGGTTTTGCTTGTTTTTTAGTAGCTTGCCACCTAATGCTGATAATATTTAACAAAATTGGGGAGTAGGCTGCTCGTTTCGTTTGCATTACCAACACTTTGTTTCCCGTGCAAAGATTAAACAACAAATCGCAAACTTAAAAGCTCACCAGGCGTGAACAGTGTCGTGTGTATGTACATCGTCGATATACTGTTGCTGCTAGCACTGCTTTGTTAGGGTTCCTCCGTTGCCATCCTTATCGTCCCGGGGGGCTGCCGACCCTAGCGTGCAGGAAACGGCAACAAAAATTGGTCAGCCTTAACTACACTACCTGGTTTTGTGTGTGTGTGTGCCTGTTAAGAGGGGTTTTTGTATTTGAGAAGCGTTTGCTCTACCGCACTACAGGCGGATCATGAACAGCGCATGCACCATAAACTATCTACTGTTCTTTCCGCTTCGCTCGTAGTGAAATGTAATATTCATCTATTTAAGAGTGTATCTCGACTGATCGAACGCTAAAGGTGTTGGAACCTCCCATGTAGGTGCGTCTATGGTTCAACCTGTTAAATGTAATCCTTCATTACACGTCGACCCGCAGAATTCCCGCAATTTAAGCTACAATTTTCAACTGTAATTCCTTTTTGTTGCTACCGCCGTTCGAAGATGGTTGACTGGAGCAATCCATGCCAACGCTATCAACAACCCATCATCATTCCCACTATACACAACACGCTCATGCTCTAGGGCGAAACGAATCACACTTACTATGTTTCTTTTCCTCTCAGTACAAAACGAAACAATGAAATTGGTGTTTGCTTGGTTCAACTTTGCGATTAATTAATGTGTGATGTCAGCTGTGTTCCATCCTCCTTTTCAAACTCCTTTTTCCGTCCCTTTCTTGTTTGGGGCATAGGGTTGCGAAACGGTGAGAGCGGAGGGAAGGAGGCTTCAACGTTGTTAGTACGTGTAGGCGCAGGCATGCATAGGCGTTTGATTTGTCTTTCATTTCATTTTGCTACAGCAACGTCGGGATTTAGCTATTTTGTTGATTAACATTTGAAATCGCTTGGCGCATTTTTGTCTTAACTTTTGTTTTGTTTTGTTTTTTTGTTTTTTTGTTTCTCGTTTTGATCTGCTTTACTTTCTTTCTCTTGCTTTCTCAGCTCATTGCAAATCTTACAAACAGCATGGAATTAAAGTTTTTCGTTTCAAGTTACGGTTTTTTCCCTTTTTCTTCTTCTTTGACTAGCTTTACACACTACATATTTCACTACGTAAGCCCTGAAAGGTGTTACATGTGTGACACGATGATGAAGGAGTATGATTGCTGTGGAATGATATTATGTTTCTTTTTTAAACCGTTTTCTTGTTCCATTTTTTTTTTTTTGTTTTGAGCTTGCGTTACGCCGTGAAACTGTTAACCATGAAGAAACATTGGCACATTCAATGTATGAGTTGAAGAAGAGGAGATTGAAACACGCAACATATCTTTTGGGAGAGAAATATGGTGATAGTGCCAGAAAGTGGGAAACAGTCATGCTGTCAATGTATGTTAGTGGAAAATGTACGAAAACTTCCCCTGTACAAGCAGTCAACCCGAATTAGTTGTTCTTCTATATACTAAAAGCAATCTCAATTAGCGTAAAGTTTAAATGTACAACAGAACATACGCAAATGTTTTATTTGGCTAAGGCATTTTAGGCAGAACCATAATTGCTCTGCTAATGGTTGTGGTTCTGTACTTATCTGATGGTGCACATTACAAAAACGACTGTCAACAGTAGCGCGTTGAGTGTGGAATGGCGCCTAAAGCAAAAAGTTTTTTTTTAACCAAACGCCGATCCAGGTATGCTTGTGTCCATGAAACAATCCTTTACACTTTATATGTATGTATTTTTTTTTAATGATCTATAGGTAAAATATAACAGCATTCACAGATGGGATGAAAACTTTCACAATAACTCCACACTACTCAAACAGTAAGAATGCAGCAGATGTAATGGTTGTTTAAATTGCACAGTTGTTTTTTTCGTAGGATGCGCGTAGGATGATAGTGGGGTTCTGTGCATCAATTTTTCGTGATTATCATGTCCTAAAATATAGCGCAATTACGCAGTTGCGAATATATCACTAATCGTTAGTCATACATCTGTGTTTGTGTGTGTATTTGTATGGGGCCGTGTTCTTTATACACAAGTGTATGTATATATGTATCAACTTGTCTATTGCTAACATGTTTTTTTTTTGTTTGCTCAAACTCTCCCTTTCTCAATTCGCTTTAATACTTTTCATTCCCTTGTTGCAGTGTTTTATCGTCGACCTGAGCCGTGATAATTTACACTGCATCGCCCCTGCATCCGCTTTCGCTTGCTCATTTTCAACAGTACTACGCAATATATATGTCTTTTGTATAATGATCGGACGCACAGTTCTTTAACAATTCGTCCATTGCAAGGTCCATATAACAATAGATTTACTCCTTCTGCACGAGCACGGTTACAGTTGTGCAGTAGCAAACGATCAAACTCAACTCGTATGACACTACACATCCAGAACGATAGAAGCGAAATTGGAAATCAAACAACGCCCAAAACGATACCGGTAAAAACTAAATACACCTGGTACCATTTTGCTCCTGTATTTTGTTTTTTTTTTTTTTTTGGTTTTAATCTCCGAAAGACACTCCGGGCATGGCAACCGAAAACCGAAGTAATTATTATTAAAAATAAAAACATGTGGTCTTGTTCAAAAGCTCACGCAGAAATTAATACAAATGTTTTAACACTTGCATGACTATTTAGATTGCTCTTCTAGTTCTGTTTTTTCTGTTGTTTGAATTTTCATTTTTCATTTTTAGTTGAATAACTACTACCCAACCAGGTGAATGCGCGAATAAAGTGTAATTACATTTGGCGTCCCGAGCGCGAAGCATCATCAATGCGCGCCCATCTTGGTCGAAAGTCAGTGCAAAAGGAAGTGGAAATTCGAGGACAATAAATTCGTTTTAACACACCTCGGGGGTCGGGGTTAACAGCAACAAACCACTGCTGCTACTCGCACTACGCGCTCAGTGACTAATAACAACGATTTTCATTAACGGGTCTCGTTCAACGGGGGACTGGCTGAACAAAATGTATATTAGTTTTCGTTTATCTACTTTTATCGGATCCCTATGCTCACACACGCACATAGCGTGCGCGCTACACATTGCTTCTCAATATTATGGTCGGATGCTGGACGACATCCGCTACATATTTTATCCTCTGCTTACGAACGGCGCTTAACTGTCGCTGCTAGTTGCGCACACGATTGATGGCGAAGGCTTCAGTTTCTAGGTTTTAGCATTGTATATCTGAGAGTATGAGACAGTTTAAGTTTGTCTACTAGTGTTAAATAGTACAATCGTTATATTCTTCTTGCCATTTGCTCTCTGGCACAGGTGTGTCCGTTTCGCAAACGGGTACTTCCATTCTAAAACCAACCGTACGCCGCCTTCGTCAACACTGTTGCAGTATCACCCTGTGAGTTTTCTATTATCCTTTTTTTGTTCGCACATTGTCTTGGTACCATGTTATGTATTAATATTTTCCTTTAGCAAGAAAGGTAAGTACCATTACTTCTGCTTGTTTGTTTTGATGCAGGGATTCTACTTATCACGCCAAATTTACTGCCAGTATCTTCTTTGCACGCTCTCTCTCTCTCACACATACACAACACCTAACAATGGTGAAAGGGAAGCAAAGATTTCAGTTTCAGTCCCGCTTATCATATTAAACATTGCTTCGACAGAACAGTAGCAACAGTACGATGGATGTATGAAGTTATCTTTTGCTTTTAGCTCTCCATTAACTATTGCCACTTTCTTCTTCATTGCATGATGGCGGAAGGAAGTGAGGATATTGTATCGATTGAAAACCTGTCGCAATTTTCGGGTGGGAAACGGTGGTACCATTGATAAATGCGCTTCGGAGTTCGTGTGTGTGTGTGTGTTTTTTTCCTTCTTCTTTGTTTGGGGTAAGACTATGTGCTCATGTGCAGTGTAGTGTGCAATAAACAAGATCGCTAATCGATCTTCCGCATCAACAATAACCGGAAGCTGATGGCGCGTACAACAACGGGGGTGTTGACGGGTCCGTCCGATGCTTAGGACGCTGGCGACGATGTGTTTGTGATCGGTTGGAAGTAGTGTATACCGTTGGTCTGAAATGATAGAAAATGAAGACAGAATGATTTTTATCATTCCGGAGGGCCACTTCCAGCCAAACATTGTCCAAACTCTTACCGCCATATCGTACTCGGTAATGTAAGCCGGAATTTCCAGCTGATCCTTCGCGATGGCCGAATACAGATGCTCCACGCCCGGGAGCGAGTGCACCTTTGTCTTGATTGCCGGTGCCATGAACGTTGTAAACCACCAGGTCATCATCTTTGTCCAGAAAGTGGGATGCACAATGTAAAAGGCTTTCAAATTCTTCTTGTACCTGTGGAAAATTTTAGACGATGGTTAGAAGATTGTTCGAACGCGCAATATGTATACAAGCCGAAAGGCTTGCACAGTTTCAATCGGTTCAAAGATGAATCATGCAGTACTACGCCGAACCAACCACTTCCGATAACCGGTTAAGTGCGTGTGTGTGTGTGTGTGTGTGTGACCTCTAACTTACTTGTAGGGCAGTATGCTGTAGACGTCCTTCAGCCACTGCAGAGATGGGTAGTTGTTCGAGCTCGTCAGCGTGTGGAAATAGGCGATCACGTAGTCACCCTTAACGATCGGATCGAGCAAATAGATCAGGTAGAGCAGGGCCTGTGGACGTTGTCAAAGTTGAGTAAAATATGCTGATAATGGTACACAATAAACAAAAAACTGCATTAACATCCATGCGCTTACCTTCTCAAGGTCGATGTTGTGAGCGGGGAACCATTTGCCACAGAACACGACCACCGGTCTGCCGAGCCTGTCTACGCCGCTCTGATAGAGACATCCGATGCCAGAAACTTCCGACAGGTCTTCCGTTTTAGCGCGTCGCAGCAGTCGTTCGTATCTGTGTGTACGAGTAATATACATTGCAATACAATGAGAGAGAGTATATTTTATCATGTTTTTGTGTTAACACTCTATAGGAGGCAGGTGCCGCTAAAGAGATGAAGAGCTACGGTGTAATCAAAATGGTAGTTCCTTCTGTTTCTATATCCATTTTCTTCACTTTTATTCGATTCACATCCACCCCAAGCAGGCTCGTCAAACAAGCAAATAAATTAAATTGCGTTGTTAAACAGTTTTATGACCATAATAATCATACTTCACACCTTAGTTAGCTGACTGCTACTGAACAGTACAAGCACCACCCCGTCGAGCAATAAATTAGCAGTGGAAATTTTATAATTGCAGTATGTTGCGCTCATCACCCACTGCAGTCGAACCGACCAATAATACAACTGTGCAGGCATCTGTCGCCAATCACGGTGCCCGCGGATCGCCATATGGATGCTTACATAAACAATACCGGCGTCAGGAACAGGCTTGGCGGCTGTCTTTGCTCCAGACTTGGAATTAATCACTGGAAAAAGCTAGTTGACGTAGAAATGTGTTCCCGGCGCATGGCAAGAAACGATGATTATTGTAACGCATATGAATGGTGCATTTCATCAGCCAAAGCGTCTGGTAGTGAGTTCAGCCACTCAACAGCCACAGCTAAACGTAATCTAATCAATTACGTTGACCTATTTTGAAAATGCGCACTGTTGTTCATCATCATCATCATCCTCAGCTGCTTGCAGGCGAAGTGGTTTTAAGTGGATTGTTAGTTGGATACTACAAAAACATAAAAAGGAATAGTTTACACACATCCTCCAGCAAGTCAGAATCCAGCACGCGAAATGTTCAACAACAGCAGCTAGGTCTCCTTTCCCGCGGGGTTGGGTTTGTTGGTTGCTGCGTAATTTAATCACCGTATTTGTCAAGCGTAGCGAATTGTATGAAAATTTGCCCCATAAACGGAGTTTCCGCTTTTCGCACCCGCCACCTGACAGTGTTCTACTGTTGCTTGGTTTCCTCCCAAGGCCACCCTCGCGTGGAGCTGCAGGGAGCCAAGAACCATCACTATCCTCTCAAATTCCATCACAACACAATTTTCGCTCCTGCAAAAACCACCTTATATGACTCGTTTTTTTAATGATTGCAGCCGTTGGCATTTGTTAAGCTCCTCGCTCACTGTGGAATGCACGAGAAAGCTTGCAAGGTAGCGGGGAGGTATACAGGCATGTTGTCTCGAGAACAAAAAAAGAAGAAATCCACTAGTGATACCCCCTCTGTCCACCTGTCCAGGGGGCAGATCATGGCCGCACGGACGTGAAGTGAAATAATTAGGAGAAACGTGACTGCCGGTATTGTATTGTTGATACGCAAAAGGTGAAGGTCAGGAAGCGCGCGCCAGGAGAGGGAGAGCGTAACTGAACACTAAGAAACGGGGCATATAAGAAAAAGGTACACATCTTTTCTGTTAGTGGTTTATGCACAATCTGCTCATTGCATAACTCTTCGGCACCACATGGAACGATACACTCCATGCGCACCACAACGCAATTTCTTCGGCACTGATTTTTAGTCACGCAAAGAGGCGCAAATGTTCTTCTTTGATACGTTTGCACTCCTCGCAAAGCTCGAACGAACGCAACAGTATCCTCCAAAAGGAGTAACTGGCCGTGAAATAGCGATCGATTGCTAAAACATGCCTACTCATCGTATTACCCCACTGACCCAAGCGGTGGCCTTTCTGTCCAAACGGTGATGGGGTCCCTCCTCGCTTAGGTCATCATTTAACCAAGGCAAAAGCAAGACAAGCATCCGGTCGGGATCGGAGCCTTCTAGTGCTCCCGTGTGTAAACTACTGAAACAGTAGTAGTAGTGACCGGATGTGTGGTTTCATGCTAAAAACTCCCAACCCCTTACCAACCACCACCGTTTCCGTTTACAAACCTTGACGCCCCACCAGCAGCTGGAGCTGGTTAAAGGACGAATAAATGTGGAAACTAGTTTTCTCGACCTTTTGCTACTAAACTGTGTAGCGATAGTGTGTTCAGCGTGTGTACGCGGCACCACTAGCAGAACGATATCATTTTTGGTTGGGGTGAGAATTAGAGGCACATTTCAAAATTGACTACCGCCGCTACACAGAAGAGCTACCACCAATGGGAAGGAGCGGGGAGGCTGCTTTTGGATTCTTTAAAATTCAAACAAAAGCGGCTCGCAAACTGCTCCAAATCAGAACCCTTTCGCAAGCAGAACTAGGGTTGATTATTTATTTAGGACGCGGTGGTGGTTTCTTCGAACTTTTTGCTAATCCGAGAGTTTTGGCTGCTTCGTGAGGATGAAATTAAATTATACACAATATAATTTCACCACCCCGTACAACCTTCTGCGAGTATTGCTGATGGGGAATAATTTCAAAAAAGTCTTCAACTAATGCCCGCGACTATCACAGGTACATCAAAAGGTTTAATTATTTTTAACAACACTGCAATGCGCGACACTTCTATTTCACTGCGGGCGGTTGTGTTTGACGTTGGGCAGTAATCTTTGAGTGAGCCCCTCTCAACGGCACCTACCAATAAACGTTAACTTGCTAATAAATGGATAATTGTTCACATGAGTCACCAAGCTTATCGCTTCGGGAACTGGTGACACAGGGTAAACAGCACTACACAGCATTCATTCTAGAGGAGCGCTAAAGCGTGCAAAACAATAACTGAAATTGTTTGTAGATATAAATGTTACAAACAAACTAAAACGGTAAACCAAAGATCACGTAATCCAGGGTGGAAAGAAGCAAAGAAATACAAACAGAAGAGCAGAACTTTAAATCAATTTTGTAAAGAAACTGACAAAAGTAAACCAAACCAAACCAAAGAAAACGAGCTAACGAGAAAATGAAACAAAATGCAAAACGGGTAACACATTCCATACTATCAAAGGCCAAAGCAAGGAACGGGATTTAGCAGCGTGTTGCATTTGCGGGTAACGGGTTTGGTTCGGTAGCAGTAGCAGATCTTTGGTACTAACAGATTCTCCTTTTGCCATTCGCTCTCGTCGAGCGACGAGTGGTAGTGCTTCATCAGCTCGACGTACGTAAAGGAGCCGTCTAGAATACGGGTTCGTTTGCCGACGTGCGTGGCCAGGACGTGGCCAATCATCTCCGGACAATAGTTTTCTGTGGTCGTACTAGAAGAGAGAAGAAATCGTCTCAGTAGTGCGGCAATGAGAGGGGGAAGCAGCGTTTATCGGGGTTGCGGGTAGAGAAGCATCGACTTTTAACGGCCGATACACGGGAAGGATATTGGGTGTTGGGGGGATGGCGGGAGTAGCAGCCTTCTTCTTTCTCCCTTCTCTCCAACACAACCAACAGACGCACATGTTCACACGAGTACATGAAAGATTGGGACTGAAATCGTCACAGGAAGTAGAAACGTTAATATGCACAAACAGCACAACAAACTTAACGGCAAAGCAAAAAAAACACAAGATGATGAAAACTGAAAGCGATCGGGAAGGCATTCATCGTGGTTCAATTCAGCGCATCTAACAACGAGACCAATTGATAGAAAAGAACGTAAACGGGAGGCATGCAGATGCTAGTCGTCATATCTTTGCTGTGAATCGATCCCATGACGAAACGAAATACGAAACGAAACCAAGTGAAAAGAATTTTACTGTGTTTGCTTTATACCAAACGGCCACTAGAGGCTTAATAATGTAGGGAAAATAACTCAAAACCCAAACTCTATACAACAGATGCAGTCTGGCACCTTGACCTTGACAAGGCTGATCTCACTGAACAGCATCCCCAAGACATGCAACGCTCTGCCCCCTGCGGGTAAGAAGGGCAATTAATTGCAGCAGTGAGGCGTATTTACGCACCACTCGCACTGATGAATTACCCTTGAGGGTGTGCGTGCCGCTCCAAAGGGAGCGGGCTGTTTCCAGAGCAATTGCATCAAACTGCACATTTGGGAAGCGGCGGATAGTGTGGCTTGCCAGGCAACGGCAGCTGCATCGGGACGGTCGGCAGAAGAAGGTGCTATGCCGATGCCGATAACCAATTTCAACCAGTCGTCCTTCGGGCGTGTTTGCACGAGTCCGCTCAATTGAAGGACATTTCACATGCGCCGCCGGGTTCGGAACGATTCGACTGAGACTGTGTCCACCCAGCCGTCCAATGCTGCTGATTTATGTAGCTCACGTACAATGGATGGATGGAGTGTTATACGCTCCCAGCGTCATGCCGCACCGGTACTATCTCTCTTTCGCTCATACACTTAGAGCGATTATCGTCGGAAGCAATCGATCGATTAGTGTATTAAGGAGCGGAATGATAAGGAAGACTTATGGCCATTATATGGACAGTACAATGGATATGTAATTGCGCAGTGGAAGGGTATTGCTTATTGATCCACTTTACAATTACTGGCCGTGTTTGGAGAGAAAGGTGTTTATCAATGGGGAGTGAGTTTTTCAGTGCAATTTGCGCGATAGCTTCGTTAGCAATGATTAATGTTCTTCAAAGAAAGTGATCTTGTGAAGGTTTTATCAAGAAATTCAAGAAAGAATACGGTTTAGCATAATAACAGGTTTAATCTAATACTTAGATTAACTGTTGACTTAGACGATAGAAAATAAGGAGATTTTCATTGCATCTGTGGTTTTGAATTTATCTGTCTATAGAGTAGCTCCGATTCAAGAGAAGAGATTAAGTTAATGCAGACGATTTCAATATACAAAAAAAACGTTACGTTTGTGTATTTCGTATGAATAACTAGCGTTATAGCTGTTTTAACAAATGTATTTCGATATTGTAATGGCCAACATTTAATTATTTTGAAGAATGTTTTTTGTTATTTTTCACAAGTGGTGAACAAATACCAGTTTCATTTGTTGGAACCACCGTTCGCGTTAGTCGAGTAATACGTCAATCGTGAATCTTTCGTCGATATTATCTTTAAACGGTTGTCCCATAATTCTATTCCAGTCACATTTGTCTCATGAACATGTATATTTTCTAGTTCAACTATAAATTTAGCTCTTTTTCTCCAATAATTAAAGGATTGTCGCAATTTTATAAATGATCTTTGCAACATTTTGGTAAACCCATTAGGCTTAAAGAACATTAATCCTGCAATATCTTGCCTCGGTTCTCGGTTCTGTTGCCACACAGGCTTCAAACCGCGAAGAAATATGTTCATCAAACCGTGACAGTCTAACATCTCTAATTTCAATTTTCTTCCCAAAACAACAAAGTTTGGACTTAAGGTTTCCTTTTGTAAAACGAACAAAACGTGCAGATACAAAAAGTACGCAGCGGTTGATGGCTAGCTTTCAACGACACCTACCCACCTAAACCTACTATATATCACGTTTCCTGTACACACAATGCCTATGACGGCCAAAGCCTTCAAGTGGAACGAACCAAACAGTTGCTTGCATGCGTTCTCCAACATTCTCCACCAAAACGGCCCTCTCCTCCGTACGAGCGTATGAGTGATGGAGCATCTAATGACCGGGTCTGGGCGGATGGGCTTTGTGGGGCCACGGGTGAGACTAGTCAGATGACAAACATTCACACAAACACACGTGACCAAAATTTGCGCACCAATTTTGGAAGAGCTTTGTTGCAGCGCCATTTATCATCGAAAACCCCCTTCTGGCGGTTAAAATCTAAACAAAATTGAGCGATTCAAAGTGGTGATTTAAATTGGAGGCTTTTTGTTGCTCTATAAATTGAAAGTACGATGTTAAAACTTTATTCCGTGAATCAGTTCTTTCCCAACCGCTCCGTAACAAACTCCCAAAAGGGTCGTTAGTGATGTGGAATTGCCCGTGGCCACCATACACGATGGACTGTTGTTTCCAACAGGTTAGCAGATGGTCTTGAAGGTCTGTGCAGCCCAAGTCGGGTGGGGTGGTATCCGGTAATAATTCCCATCCGATCATTACCATGTTTAGACTAAAAATGTTACATTTGGTCGCACTTTCGCGACTCGTGGCAAAACAGCGCGCGCTACTCGTTGCTGGGGCGCTTTTTGCCAGCGCGATTCGCTGTGTTACCATCAAAGCATTTAGCATCAGCTGCCTAATTAGGAAAGTGGAGGGGCTATGGTATACCACAAAAGCATTACTCTAACGGCTGCGTTTCGAGTTTGTGCGTTATATCTGTTTACATTAGAAATTGACTTAGTTGCTTTGGTGAAGAGCCATAATACCGGTTTCCGCCTCACAGCTATGAACGACACCGTTGTACAAAACAAAACAAAAATCGGAAAGTTTTAGCTGAATAACACTGAACTATACAAATTATATATATATAAACACATTTTCTAAACGAAACTAATAACACATTCGATACATTGTTGTCCGTTCGTTCGATAAGTTAAATCGATCGATAAATGTTTTTCATCTTCATTCTTTCCTGCAATGCACACACACTCTAAACCCGTGTGTTCCCATTCTTAAACTCCTCGTATCAGCAAGGCGCCGATAATCTGGGATGGAAATGAAATAATGTAAAATTTATCCATTTGCCCATTTGTCTGTCCTTTTAACGCCAGCGTATACCACATAAGGTTTGATATTGATGTCTACACACGCTACTGACAACGCTCTATAGTGCTTCAACCTTTTTTAAAGGAACGGAACATAAACGCATTCTTTTTTCAGCTTTTTTTGTTGGTTCGACATATTCGTTTTTCAAAAGTGTGTGCAATCTCTACGGAACGAACGGGCAGTTCCCGCAGTAGACCGGAAAGGAGGCCGTTGGTATGTGCAAAACGCAATGTATTATTAATATGAGCTCCTCCCGTGGTGGTGACACAACCCTTTGCAGATGATATTTAATATCGTAATGGATGTTTGTGTTCATGTTGCTCGCACAAACGGCACACCGCATCATACACCACCACTGCACGACCCGGTCGGGCGCGGGATTCGTCCTTTCATAAAGTGCCAAACATGATTCATGCATATATCGGTAAATAATGATACGTGCCCACTTCCGCCCGGGTTGGGTGGGTAGGATGAGGACGACAAATATTGGGTATTTGCTGCATGATGACGAACCAATGCCAGACTCACTGGCTATGACCGCGTGCCATAAAAGTGAGGTATACTTCGTATACTTCTTACTTTTGAATCCTTCTTTTCACTAAATTTGTTTCTTCTTCTTCTTCTTTCAATCGATGGTGCTGTTTGAAGTAAGACGTTTACAGATTCATCTTACAACGTAGCAGTGGCGTGAAGTCAACGGCTCAGATAACATTCAAAACCCACAATCTGCAAGGTTTTTGAACAAACACTTAGTCACGGTGGCATCGATCGACGCCCCGAAACTCGCCGCTTCGTTCAGATGCGAATTAGTTTCTTGTGCTCCAATTCTCATATCACACACAATTGCATTAAGCTGTGTCATTCGTCCTATTAACATCGGAACGTCCGAAAGTGTTCGAAAACGACGCTTCCCGGGGATCGATCGATCGCCTTCGCGCAGACTGTGAATCTTGCTATTTGGTATACAACAACACCATCCCTTCCCCCTAACCTAACTTGGCTAGCAGCCAGACCGCTGCACCACCACCACAAACAAAGCCGGAGGATCAGAGGCGAGGCCGTCGATTCATTTCCAATCCTCCAGAGAGAGAGCTGGAGTGGCACTTCTGATGCATGGGCTATTTTTGGACGCCAGAAAATTGCGTCTGTTCGCCGTTTCACTTACGGCCGGGTTCGTTCGCTCCTGGCCACGCCGTCCCCGCGCGCCAGGCCACGCGAAAAGACACGGGCGTACCTTCTACGGTGCGGTGTTACGATTCTCACCTTTCCTCTGGCGTTTCGATGTGTATCTGGTCCACCTGGATTTCGGGCGGTATGCTGATGGTCGCATCGCTCAGATCGATCGATTCCATTGTCACCATTTGGGCCATGTTTTACAAGACGGCGGAAGGTGAAGGCTTGTCGTGCGACGATGATGATGAGAAGGGTAAATATGATGGGTCGTTTTTTTTCTTATAATGGCACTCGCACAAAACACTTTTTATGAACTGCTTTTTTTCCCCGATTTGCTGCTGATGCCTCAACGATAGGAGAGCTCTGGCGGAGGGGATAAAAACACGCTTTTTTATCGTTACACTCTGGCTTATATAGCAATGCGAAGCACTGTGCTCGGGACAATAGGGTTTATTTCGACCGGCAACACCGGAAAAATGATGTTTCTCAAGGTTCCGGCCGGTCGTACACTGATCAATAAATGGCCAGCAAGGATATACGATTTATACACTTGGGTACCACACCATACACCGCGGGCGTAAGATAGATTGGTTTGCAATGAATGCGCACACCGCGTGTTGGTGGTGCTGGCGAATTGTTTCACTTTCGATTTTCCAATACATACTCAGCGAAACGAAACACCGCTAGACAGACCACACCGTCGTTGCCGCTTGGCGTGTGGAAAAACAGCGAATGTGAGCACAGAGTTTGTTGGCAATGTCTGCCCTGTCTGCCGCTGGCTCTGGTGGCGGTTCGTGCTCCGATTCGGGTCGTTCAAATGCCGGAAAAGCGTTCCGATTTTATGGGGAAAGCGGGGGGATGGGATGGATGAATCATGGACGATAGGGAAAATGAGAGTTCCGTGCTGTACTCTCTCTTTGCTTGGTAGCAGTTGCTGCTCACGCCAACATGCAGAGCAACTGGGAGCGAAATGAGCAAGGAAAGGTGTTTTAGTGGAACAGCGCGCGCTCACTGGTGTTTGCGCTCGCGTCTCGTAGCGAAACGGAAAAATATCACCGTTTAAAAATAGAATTTTCCTCCCGATCAGCGGGAAAACTTGGGCAAGTTCCCGGTGCGGTATGGAAAGATAGGGAGAAAGGGGAAAAGGACGACGACCACCACCACCAACGACAGCGTAGGCAAGGACTGGTAGCGCACAAGGACGACGATAAGGATTGGTGAAAATCGATGAAATTTTACACACACGCAACAACACTTTGCAGGTTCACTGTCTCTCTTCAGTATCTTTTCTAAAAGTGTACGCTGTTTTCAATTGCTTGCATAAAACAAGGCACCGAACAATGGAACCAAGAGACCCACCACCAACAGTTGGTTTGCCAAAACGAAATTGATCCGCGAAAAAGCACACAAATCACACGATACAGCAGCAGGAGCAGTTGCACAATGATGTGTAGCGCGCGGGAGCGATGCAGCCGAAAATGCAACCGGCCAGAAGAAGAAGAAGAAGAAGAAACCGAGAGACCACGAACGAACGAACAAACGCCAAATAACTTCAAACGCAACTAAAGGCCACCGCCACTGCTCATGTGCGCAAACCCGGGGAAAACAACTTCTTCGACTGTTGAAAAGTCGAGTGCCGTTCGCTAACTGACAGCGCCACCGTTCACCCCATGGCCAGAGTGTGGGGCCCGCGTAGTGATCGGTTGTTACACCGCACGGCCAATGTTGAGGGCGCTCGCTCTCTCTCTCTCTTCCTCTCCGACGAGAGGGAGAAAAACATCACCGACATCGTCCTTCTCCGATGTAACCTTCCCTTCCCGCTCCATTGCATCGCCCCAAGCACGGTCAAACCAAACAGATGATTTCGTGTTTTATTGTGGTTGCGTGCGTTCACTCTCACTCTCTTGCTCTATTCGAGCCGGAGGAGCAACCATTGCGGAAGGAAGAACAGAGCGGGCAACAGAGCGGTAACACATGTAAAGCGTCACAAGATGTGAGCATCGTCGAGAGTAGCAAGTAGTAGTGGATGCGTCTTGGATGCGAGAGACTGCATTGCCAAGTACAGCTCACACTAATGCTCACTTCTCATCGGAACGCACTCATCCGTGAGCGATAAAGTGTGTACTATTGTTTCTCATCGTACCACCTCCCTGCTCATCACCAAGATGGTGCCATTAGGCGGGCTTTTCACTACTCCAAAATTTCATGGATAC
>SIXB01002613.1:0-18099 GCA_007018985.1 Anopheles bwambae
ACGAGACTGTCCTCCTCCGTGGGTTCGATAATGTTTATCTTTGGCACGTTGGCTCTCATTTTCGACCTGTACCGGTTCTGTTCTTCGTTCACCCGCTGCACGACATCTTCTTCCTCTCCATCACTAGAATCTGACCCTAGCAACGGTGCCGGCTTCTTGGGAACCGTTTCCACGCCGACTTCATGCGGCACGACAGACTTAAGCAAACGGTTGTTCTGCTTCAAGTCGGGGCGATAGTCCTTACGGTACTTAGCCGCAGGGTCGAGCATCGCTGTATCGTCGTCATCGGCAGCCAGTTTTAGTTTGCTTTTCTTTTTCTTATCTTTCTTCTTAATTGTTACCGAGCTGTGATCTAGTTTGCGAATTTTTTCACTTAGCAGATCTAACTCCTGCTCCAGAGAAGCGCCCTTGTTCGATGCCGATTTGGATTTATGCTTCGGCTTCTTTGATTTCGGCTTAGGCGCCGCTTCCGGTTCGTTTTCTTCCACTCCACCATCCTCTTCCGGCAGCTCGGCGAACATGCTTGACATTTCGTTTGCCAGCTCTTGGTCCGTTTTATGGTGGACCTTTTGTTTCTTTTTGTTCTTAGCTACCACGTAATCGGCATGATGGATCATATCTTTCACTTCATCCTCGGCGTCCGCTGAACCGTGTGCGATCCACCGTTGCTCGTTCCGCTTCTGTTTTTTCGATTTTCGGCGCCCGTTTTTAGACGCCTGTACCTGCCAATCACTAGACTTTATCACATCCTCGAAAGATCTGCTCTCCAACTCCTGCAAGAGCTTATTGTTCTGTTCATCTATCCGTGCCAACTTGCCGTTCAGTTTCAGTCCATGACGAGCACCTCTAGATAAAGAGAAGAAGACCAAATAATTGCAAATATCACGGAACTAGGGCCATGCATTAGTAATGCTTACTTGTGGGCCGTTCGACCACCACACGCCGCAAACAGCTCCTCATCCGTAAGAGTTTTAACGGGAGCAAACTCGATATCCTCCGTGCGAACATGATCCGGCATGTCTTCTTCGCGCCCAAGACCTCCCAACAGGGTGGAGGCTTTAAGAAACACGCTACCGTACATTGAACCTTTCGGGCCTTGCTGATCCATATCCTTCCGCTTCAGTTTGTTTACCGAGTAGCTCTTTGTGGTAATTTCAACCGCTTCCGCATCTACCTGCCGAAGTGAAACCGGCACTTCGGTTTTCGTGTTTCCGCTAGATTCAACCTCAATATTGCCGGCCGCCTCGTTGTAAACACGCTCCCACCAATTGTTTTTAGCGTCACTGACCTTGTCTGCTCCAATTCCGCTAGTGCTAAACTTGAAACTGGCTTTGAGCGGCGCCGTAATGCCGTCCGAGTTTTTCCCGAGCCCTTCACCTGAAACGACACGTCGGAGCGGATGAAGAAAAGTAGACGGTGCGCTGAACTTTCCCTCGAAATCTTACCTTCTTTCCAGCCATATTTTAGGAGTATGTTTTTGGCAAAATCCATATTGCCACAAAGAAACACGTTGTTGCTTAATTGTTTACAAAAAAAATGTGTCAATCTTCCTGACAGATAAACAACAGACTTTGCGAATCAACGATCAAAATTGTTGACATTTCATTAAACGAATTATCAGAAATATTGAAATACTGTATCAATAAAATTACGAATATTCGCATAAAACTAACAAAAAGTACTTTTAGAGCCTAACAATACGAACAATACGAAATAACTTTACACAGGGTGACAATTAGTACGCGAAGCAAATGTCAAACTGGCTTTTTTAAAATGAGCGTTGGCGCTACGCAAGCCTATCGCGCGAATCGAAAAGTGTAACGTTGTACTGATACAGAAAAAACACATTCTATATATGGTTCTACACACAAAATTGCAACGATTGAACGACACATTTCGTTTGCAAAGAGCATTCTTTATTTGTATCCGAACCATAAGAACATGTGTAGATGTGTTACAATTTCGCTATCAATACCCCTAATCATAGCAAAAGCCTGGCCATCGCTGCAAAAATTATCTACCGCTTGATATTTATGTGTTTTTCCTTATTTCGTCACTTAACTGCAAACTCACTCCCATTCATTTAGTGTAATTTAATAACAAAAGAATGTATTTCCCCTAGCTTTTCCACCTATTTGTATAAAGAATAGTGAAAGAAAAAAAAATACCAAACCTTAAATAACAAATCATATATCGGTGTATACAATTGCAAAAAAATAACATCCAAAAGGAAAACTACAACGAAAATGGTTAATAACAAAAATTTCCGCACCGTAAAACAATCATCATAATATTGATTTTCAAACAGTATAATAGCATAACTAGCTGTCCTACAGTCCGCACAATTATAACAAGTTACATATAAACAAATTGCACTTTAACTTTAGCGATACCACAACTGTGATGAGACACAACACATAAATTATCAGGCTTCATTGCCACCACTCTTCTACACCAATCGCAAGTAAAAAAGCAAACTGCTTTCGTTCACCCTATCAATGGAATGTTGTTCCTTTTCTTTTCTTATTCGCGCTCTACTTCACCATTACAAAATCTATTGCACTAAAGCTGTCGAGGTGTAGTATCCTGACTATTGGTTATTAGCTTGAGTTTGTTCACTCGGCAGCAGAAGCATGCGAGTGATGTTGAAAATCCTGGAATTGGAACTTGCAAACACGAACACACTCACACACCTCGATCACGGCACCTGCACGTACTACTTCACTGATAGTACGGGCGTGCTGTTTGCACAGAGTAAAGAGTCGTCTACCTTCTCTAAGCGAATGAACTGCACCAAGGCGTGAGCTAAATATTATTACTATTCACAACTTGTAAAATTTGTTCTACCGTTCCAGCAATACGATTGGCGTCCGACAGTTACGATCGAAGAGCATTAGCAGCACGTGTTTGCACTTCAGGGTTGCTTCCTCTGCGTCCAGCTGCCAGTAACTCGGTTTATCACCAGCGGCCAAAGTATGACGAATGCTAACAGTCCCGGAGAAATCTCTGCAAAAGGCCACCAGGTAGGCCGTGAAGACCGAACAGAGGAAGCACGCATCTTTGTCATTTGCTGCTGCTGTTGCTCTCGCAACTCAGCCACCGATTGTTCAATCACACTGACGCGGCTCTGTATCTGCTGCACGCTGCTATTTAGTCGTTCGATTGTTCGCGTAATCTGAGCAGCCACGTCAGTTCGCGCGAATCCTGCCCCTTCTGAACTATGTAGGAACGTACCTCCGTTAACCAGGGGCGCACCGACCGGGCCCGATAAACCATTTTGATAGTAATGGGCGTGATTGACGGCCTCAATAGGACGGAACACAGTGGTCGTTTCGCTTTCGAAGTCATCATCGTACGTGTCGATGTACTCGTCGTCGCTTAGCTCAGACGGTCCCGAACTAGCGCCATTACTTATCGTGGACGAAACAAATCCATTCGTCTGATGATGCTGATTATGTGCAGCGTGATGACCGGCGTAACTACCATTCGCATATCCATTGATCGCCGTTGGCTTGTGCACATGACCATTGGCCATTGGTGCTACCGGCGAGGACATCATTGGCGGAGGCGACGGTGTGACTGGCGACAGTCGATTTGGACTGGCTTCGCGCGAAGCAAGCGGTGAGTTTGGACGAGAGCGAGCTTTTTTAATCGCTTCCGGTGCAACCATCTCCAAATCCTGGATACTGACGTTATCCAGTTCGCTCATGCTGTACTCCATAAAGTTGGCCACATTGTCGGTGTAGGACATCGTTTCAACAATCTTTGGTGCAGAAAAAAAATAGGAATCTCTTTCAATATTTGACCGATGTCTGCATTTTGAGTATAATTACCTTTTTCAATTCATCGACGTATTTCTGCATAGCCACTTCCTTGTCCATATCTCCTAACCGATTCCAAGCATCCCATTTCGCACTGTTTAATTGTATGCCAAAATAGAATGAAAAGTAAACAGAAGTTAACAATCCAATGCTTCATGATCGTTCCTATTCTACTCACCGATTAATAACATCCCAGAAGGCGGGTTTGCGTTCACAACATTTGCCTTTAGTAGCCTGTTTGTAGTATGAATAAAATCGTAGCAGCATATCATTGCTCGGTTGATACGGTCCTATGAAGTAAAGAGTACAATGATACAATGGTGATTTTTTTTAAATGTAGTTCAACTCAATAACAACTCCCAAGCAAGGTAGGTGTGTCTCTGTAACTGTACTATATATCACTATTAGTCTACACTGCAATGAATTGTCTCCCTATGTCAAACCATTAACGTTGTCTGCAGTACAAGTACATTAAGCAATCTATAAAACTTCATAGATGACCATGGTAACCAAATCTCATTTGCAGCTCCGCATTTGTGATGCGCGGTGTTTCACCACCGTAAAAACCTCATTGACCTTGTTGCTTTGTGCGGCCACGTTTGATGCAAGAAAGCTAAACCAGTCAGACGCGGCCGTCATTTGCGTTACTTCCCTCGGGTGTCAAAAACCTTCGTAAATCGCTGAGTCGTTGCCTGCAACCTGCAAGTCACTTGTTTTGTGCGACCGTATTCTCCACGAGCCATCCATGAAGGTTACTACACCTCTAGCAATGTGGCGGTCTCCTTTCCATCATTTCATACAATTATTCTGCATCGGCCAAAAGAAGGCCACTCGACTGGCGCTTGGAAGAAAGTAAAGCGTTTAAACAAGCGTAACTACGCATTTAATTGGTAACCAGAACAATGACACTTAACAACAAAAACAGCAAAATACAGAAGAACATACATTTTGCATCCAGTAACCAATGCCAGTATCAAACATTATTTAATTGTTTTAATTATCTTGGAAATATTCTGATAATTCCAATGCTGCCTTTTTGATTGAATATAATGTTAATAGAAAAGGTAGACTTGCAAGTAATATCTTATCAGTTTTGGTTGGTACTTTAAAAACAAACCCCAAGCATTCTGCGATAAGATACCTCAACTTTGACGGAATCATCGTGTTTTGTTTGCATCCCCAAATACGTCGATTATCACTCACGACGGATTACTGAACTTACCATTCTTTGGCAGGCCCCTGATTACGTTTACCGCCGCATTAAATCGTTCCTCGATCGACATCTTGATCGTCGTGAGGGCGTCTATTGCATTTGTGTATCCGCAACAGATACTCTCTTCCACTGCGCAATGATTGCACTGCGTTCGAAACTCGAACTCTAGCTAATCGCAGTTCGTAGGTCGTTGGTGCCCTCTCACAGGGTAACCTGAAGGTGTGTGGACAAGTCGCAGCGGGTCCGTAGGTCACTTATTATCGTTGCACGGTCCGGTCCCACAGCGTTACGTTACGCAATCGGCCACAAATTAATACATAGCTCCAACGCGTCCGTATTTACGTGATTCCGTGTGGATGTCCGATGCGATCGCTTTCCTTACGTACGATGCCAGACTTTCAATCGTTTTCACTGGTCGCGCGTCGTAAGCATCGGTAAGCAGCAAGCGCTGATGTCTCTGTCACTGCGGGAGTACTTTACAACTGCTCCGTTGCTGAAGATATCCAGTCTTTTGCCAGCTTTTGCCACCTTTCATAACATCATTCTCTGCACAACATCTTTTCAAGATTATTTTACCAAACTACAGCCAAATATTCGATACAGTACAACCTTCCTATATGATCTGCCTACTTTGTTCCCACCGTTGTTTTAGTACGTTACCACACACAAAAACACAACATACGCAATCGAAGCCACGTTCGTACTACTGGCCCTATTCGAGTGACTCGACGTCGCGCCTTGCCTCACCAACTCATCATCCCTTCCGCTGCCATAATCCACTTCGTCAATCCTAGACTGGATTGGCGTTCGATTTAGTTCCTGCAAGCATCCAGCTTCGCTCCCAACCCACTCTTCTGCTCTTCTCTCCCTATCTAGCGCTGTAAAAACAATCTTTGGTGGGGGTATATGTGTGTGTGTGTGTGTGTGTGTGTGTGTGAGTGTGGTGATTGATTTTCCACCTTCAAAATTGAAAATGGTTTTGTGTACGGTATCCGGTTACGGCTCGATTCTGCTATTCGTTTTCCCTCGCTAGCTATTTCAGCCAGGCTGAAAATTGCACTTTGGCCCTCGTCGAATGTTCGATGACAATTTTCCCGAACTTTTCTCCCCCTTCTCTCTACCTTCAATACAGTCTACACAAACAGGAAAGATCACTATTCGTCCGAATCCAATTGGTTGGCTAGGGACGATGCCGATGCTTTGCCGAAACGGAAAAATGCACGATAAAATACACTAAATCACTAAATAATGTATCTATAGTTCACCGGCCACCCCCCATTGTACGACGATCACAACAGAAAAAAGACACTTGTTTTGCTTCAGCTGGCCTTCTGTCTTCGTTGACGAAAACTTGTGAAGTTATTAGGCGGTGCTCTGTGGCAAATGCGTCGTTTGCACATCGTTTGGGTCGTTTGGGCGCTGACCAAATGTCAAAACTAAATGACACAATAGAAATGTACCAAATTTGAAAATGTCCGTTTCCTTTCGTTAACAGCTGATTGTTTTCGCTTTTGGAAAATAAGCATTTCGTTTCCATTTATATTTATGCAATAGATTAAATGAATTTCTTCTAGTCCTGTATATTTTAAGTATATTATAAAAACCACAGATTTTGTCTAAGTACCATAGTTAATACAATACAATTTGTACAATAGATCAATCAGTAAAAAAATAAGTTTTTATTAGCTCTTGGCTTCTTCTCATCCCGTCAGCTGATCGCCACAATCTTTTGGCGTTGGGAAGTAAACGTTACCGTGCACGTGTTCTTTTAGGTACTCTCCACCACATTCTTCGTACATTGGACGAGTTATCAGTGATTGGCGAAATGTCTCGGTTAAACAGAACTTGCTCGCTCCGTTCCAAGCGTCCAACACTGGTTCGCGAGCAACCTCGATTTCGAACCTAGACTCAAATGGAAGCATTTCCCTCATCTCTCTCGACAGTCGGTCTTTCAGGCCACGGATTTTGGCACACCCGCCAGTCAGAAAAATATTGTTTACCAAGCAACCTCGCTGCTCGGCGGGAAACAGCTTCAACACAAAGTCAATCGTTTCGGCCAGTCCCGCTTCGTAGCTGCCGATGATGCTTGGTTGGAACAGAATTTCAGGAGCGCGGATACGTTCCACGCCAACATGCAGCTGGTACAGCTCGGCGGCATTGCCGGACATCGTCAGCAGCGGATCTTCGTACGTTGAATCGTACTGCTTGAGAATAATGTCGTACTCCACCAAACGTTCACTGTCGTTCTCATTGTCGCTATCCTCTTCGCGACTGATTTGCTTATACACATCCCAGTCCTCGTCGCGCATTCCGAAATCATCGCTACCCTTCTCTTTTCGGGCGAGGTGGGAAATGATGCGCATTCGCTCCTGAGCGGCTGCCGTCCGCCGCTTGGCAAGGTCCTGCTTACGCTGCCTTCGCGCTTGTCGTTTTTCTATTATGGCGTCACGCTTGCGGCGCGTTTCCTCGACCCACTCGACCACAGACATGTTGGGCGGGGGTTGTAATAATTTGTCCGAATCGGATTGCAGCTGCGACTGGGAGCCGCCCGCGCATGGTGCGTTCATTTTTTGACGCGCTTTTTCGATTCGAGAATTTACGGTGGCAATCATTCGTTTCAGCTCGCCCACGTCTTTGATGCTGTGCTCGACCAAACCATCGCGAATGTCCTCTCCATCTTCCGCGGACTCTTCTAGCTGCTGTAGCTGCATTAGCAATTCCTCATCCTGCGCCAGTCGTTCCTCACGCCGCCGTGCATTGATCTCTGCCAATCGTTTAGAAAGCTCTTTCTTCTTTTCAAACTTCTGCTCCGTCGTTAGTGCCGGCGCTGCAGTGGTCTGGTTGTAAGGCAGCTGTATTTTCTTCACGTTTTGGTCATAATATGTCAGGCAGGCCCAGTTTTGGAGCGCCTCCATGTAGTCGTACGCAAACTCTCCATACTTGTGCAGCAAAACCTCCGAACGACTCAACGTGATCGCGTTAAGGTGGAATGTATACTTCAGCTGCAAACATCGGTGCAGAAAGGCGATCATGTGCGATCCGCCAATATTTATGCGGCGTATATTTTCCACCACCATGCGTCCGTTCAGCACTGGCACGACGTGAGTGGTGTGATAACCGGTGGCGATGATCAGCCCGCTCTTCCCACGCTGATTCGAGTGAAAGCTCAGTAGGCTATCCACACCGTACGAAAGGCCCGGTATGTCGTAGCATTCGAAGAGCAGCTCCGACATCAAACTTCGGCAGTAGTTTGGATTGAACAAACACTCCGTAATCATGACCTTGTGTGGCACGCTGTTTTCCGAGTTGATTCCAAGCTTGGTGAAAATGTAGTCGAATATTTGCTCTTGTACATTGTAGTGTGTGACGACATTGCGATCAAACTGTGTGCGCAACTGAAGCCGCAATGCCTCGATGTTCACTATGTCGTTGCCAATCTGTGTCACAGGAACGGTGGCCACTTCGATGTCTTTTTTGTTGCGATCCTTCCGCGGTTTGGCCAGGATATTGCGAAACACCAATGCTGGCTTTTCCTTCAACATCCAGCCGGCACGGCAGTTGAACGAGCCATTGTCTATGACAATCACTCCCTCCCGACCGACGGATGGATCGGGGTACGGCTGTACAATGTCTGGGATGATTTTAAGATCCTCTATCGGTGAGATTTCCATACTTTATCGATTTAAAGCAATCTGTTCACAGCGTAGCAGAGTACCAGAGATTTACCTGCACGCAAATGAAAGCGTTGTTATTGTTTCTTTCCCCGGTTGACAGTTGTTGAAGGGACTGTCATGCGGCTCCCCGACTGTCCAAATGTCCCAAAATCATTCGAAAAAAGGGTTTGCATTTTTATCGGTTGGCATTGTTCAAATCATTGCAGACAAAACTGTTGCGAAATTACGGCAAAACGCTTACAAAACACATCAACCGATAATGTATCCGTCGTTTCAGCTAATATTGTCGGCCGAAATTAAAACCCTTCAGCATAAACCAACGCACACAGTTTGACAGATACGCACCAACACATGCGCATTCAAATTGGCTCACAAACACTCATAAACACACCATTGCAATCATATCAATCTCATATCTGTCGAGGGGAGAAGTTTACAATATTGTGCTGACGAAGTAGTTTGCATGGGACATCAGTGGAGAAAATAATAGAGAAAATTACTCCCCACGAGCCGCATTCGCTAGTCACTGTTGCGTGATTTCTTAATGGCTTTTACAGCAGCGTGAAAATATATTAGTCCTTCCTTTCAGTTGTGTGGCTTTGTTGCGACCAAACGAATAGCCCGGCCGTTCGTGTACTGATTCATCGAATTAGTTGCGTTAAAAGATTTGACTCAAGTCGGTATTGGCCGTGGTTTGATCTGCCTAGCCAGATAGTTCGCATTCCTAACGCATTAGGAAAGTAGATACGGGTCGTAGTGTTACCGGAAGTAGCGAATCATTCAAAATCAAGCCAAGATGATGGTAAGTGCAGCCGATAATGAAAGTATGTGCCGTGCTGGCACCGCTCTCTGTAGAAATTACATTGTGCTTCATGTAGCACAGTGATAACGCAGACTGTTACTATATGTGGGCGGCTTTGTGACACTTGTGGTGTGATGATTTGTCTTTTTGCAGGATGGAATCGAAGAAAACGGATCACCGCAGCAAGCGACGAGCCCGAGTGTCACCGTCCCGGAGACGATAGGTTCGCGCCAGGGATCCGTTGAGGGCGGATCAACTACTGGTACCACCGCAGCGCTGCCGGAAAATTCCCTACTGGTGAGTCATGTTGCGACTTTCTTTGTTCGCACACCGTAATCGCATTGCCGGCGATGTATTGTTTTTATCTGGACTCGTATCCACACTGTCCCCGATAGGTCGACATTTCCGACGCATTGAGTGAGAAGGAGCGGGTGAAATTTACCGTCCACACGCGCACGAACTTACCCGGCTTTGACAAGTCCGACTTTCTGGTGGTCCGACAGCACGAGGAATTCGTCTGGCTGCACGATCGCTTCGAAGAGAACGAAGAGTATGCCGGTTACATTATCCCACCGTGTCCGCCCCGGCCTGACTTCGATGCATCGCGCGAGAAGCTGCAACGGCTGGGCGAAGGCGAAGGCAATATGACCAAGGAGGAGTTTAAGAAGATGAAGCTGGAGCTGGAAGCCGAATATTTGGCCACCTTCAAAAAGACTGTCGCCATGCACGAAGTCTTCCTGACGCGTCTCGCCTCGCATCCCGTGTTCCGAGAGGATTCGCACCTGAAGGTGTTCCTCGTGTACGACCAGGATTTGTGTGCAAAAATGAAGAAAAAGATCGACATCTTTGGTGGACTGGTGAAAAGCATCGGCAAAACGACGGATGAAATCTACCTCGGTGCCACGGTGAAGGATGTGAACGATTTCTTCGAGCACGAGCTGCAGTTCTTGGGCGAGTACCATTCCCACTTGAAAGAGGCCGCGATACGAACGGAGAAAATGACCAACAAACACAAGGACGTGGCCGATTCGCATGTGCGCATTTCATCTCAATTGCTGGCGCTATCCACCGCGGAACACGGCTCAATGGAGAAGTTTTTGGCAAAGACGTCCGATATTTTCGAAAAAATAAGGGTAAATATGGGTTGTTCCCTTTAAAATGACTATTTTAGGGAAACTGGAAACGTTTTCTGAAGCGCGTGTAATGTTTACTGTTACTTTTACCCCCAGAACATGGAAGGACGTGTGGCAAGCGATCAGGACCTGAAGCTGGGAGATACGCTGCGATACTATCAACGGGATAGTAATGCAGCCAAAGCGTTGTTAATTCGTCGTTTGCGCTGCTTGGCTGCGTACGAAGCCGCCAACCGCAACCTAGAAAAGGCACGGGCGAAAAATAAGGATGTTCACGCGGTAAGAGATGTTCGCTAGGCACCGTGTTACCACCACGAAGGAATGTAAATACAGCGATCAAATGAATAGAAACATTTTCCAACCATGCTGTCCCATGCCCCTGTTCCTATCTTTGGTCCCCCGGTTGTGTATATGCTTTATCTGTCTGTCTTTCTTTCTCTTTTATGCTTTCTTCCACGATGGGCGTTTTAGCCGCTGGAAGTACAGGAGGTGGGAATGGTTTTGCTTTTAAAAATGCATGCCTAAACGAGAATGCAGTTAGCAGCCAGGTGGTAGAAAAAAGACTATTATTTCATCGTCGATTTTCTGTGATTTCAGGCGGAAAGTGCACAGACACAGGCATGCGAAAAGTTCGAATCGATGTCAGCACGCGGCAAGGAAGAATTGGTCAGCTTTAGATTGCGCCGTGTGGCTGCCTTCAAGAAAAGGTAATTTTTTTGACCGTTGCCCAATCTGAAACAATCTAATCACTCTTTTGTGTGTTTATCCACAGCTTGACTGATCTGGCAGAGTTGGAAATAAAGCACGCTAAAGGACAGTACGAATTTCTACGCCAGTCTTTACTCGCCTTACAAGAGCTGGTTTAGTAAACGGGCTGAAACAAAAAACAAACACTCACTTTCTTACATTTGCGGCAAAGAAATGCGATACAAAACGTAACCGTCTAAGTGGAACAATATTTCTCCTATCTGTGAAGTATCAATGGACACATCCGTCGGCGATGTCGGAACGTGATTGCCAGCGAAACGCATTTGTAACCGACTGGAATCGGGGGAGACGAGGAGAGGGGGGTGGGGGGGAGGGTTTAACTCACCAATTTGGAGAAAACAAAGATCCGTTCTGTTGATCTAGCATAGGATAGCAGAGAGCAAATGTGTCTTCATGATAATGCAAATAATACGAAAATTATTAGAAGAATGAATTCATCGAACCATGAAACAAAACACCGTTAGGGGGCTTTTTTTCTTTTCCTCACCTTTATGTAGTGTAATAATATATTATTCCCTTTATCACGCAAAACGTATCTAGGAAACAAGTACAAGAAACGCCGTTGAAATCATTATCATGATTCACATTATTACATTCTATTGTTGGCTGTTTAGATAACGGGCATGCATACACCTGTTGAGATGTAGGGAGCGCTTCGTTAATTTGTTTGTTTTTTTTATCGGTTCATAATCCATAAAATATTAAATATTTGACCTTATGTATTAGAGTTTGTTACGAGTTGTCGAAAAATACTGCGCTCGAATTCAGTGAAATAATTGTGAACTATAAATTGCACTTCATTTTTCTTCCATCGAATATGTAATGTCAAGGAATAATGTATTTTTAGCGAGAGATTTGAAGAAGAAGGTTTTATGCTTTTCTTGTAAACGGAGGGGAAATGATAGGAAGAGTGCGTTCCAGGAAAACCAAATTAGCTGTTGCGTCTAGGACGGACGGGTAGGGCAGTAGGAGAATCTATTGGCATTTTATTTTTCTACTATACCCTTTATACACAAGCGATTGTTCTTTCTTTTCGTCTCGGTATAAACTGATGATGGATTCAAAACGGCATGGACTCATACTGAAGCCTGCGCGACACACATATATATATATATAGAAGCGTACATGTCGGTAAATAACAGTTTGTATGAAATATTGATGAAATAAATAAATCTACAACCAACCAATAGCACTGTGCTCATAGTTCTAAGATTCTCGTAAACGTTTAGAAGTGTTTACATCATACATTTACATTACAGGGTTTAGCAGGAGTTCTAAAGCTGTGGGACACTTTATTGACTCTTTCTTAATGGGAATCTATCTTTATGTAATGAGAATTGAATTCTACACACCATTGTGGGACAATCCAATTGGAATTTCCAAGGAGTCTATCCAAAAAGTAAAGAGTCCAGTTTCCATTATATGAAGTTCACTTCCCATAAGAAAAAGTCAAGGAAGTGTCCCACAACTATGAGAACCCCAGGAAAACCCTATATACTAACTGGAAAACATTCCGGTGTGTCATCTAGTTGAGCAGAATCAATGGAAAAAGTCGTAAAACCATCGAGTTTTCGGTACACACATGAAATGTATTTAACTTTCCCATAGCTAGTACAGTTTTTCGTGTTACCATTTAGTGGGTTTGTGTGTGTGTGTGCTTGTTTGTTTGTAATTGGTTTAGCCTTACTTATTGGTTAAACATTTATTTCCCCCTATCCCGTTCGTAATCCGCATATTCCCAAGATGTTTTTTTATATATGTATATATCGCTACCGTTTTTATTTTGTTTTGTTTTGCTTCGTCTTCCATTCCAACACAACAACACAACACATCGTAAAAGAGTGACATCCCACTGCCGAGCCGATGATGGAAGGACGCACGTTCGCGTTGCAAAGAAGAATGAATGTTCGTTCTTGTCCACTCGTTACATTCCCTCCCACAGCGTTTCTGTTGTTGGACTCTAGCGCCAGCGATTTTATCAGTGTTTGCCCAGTGAGTTAGTATGTGTGGTACGATTTACTATTTTTTGATAAATATTTACCATTATCTACACTTGTTGACATTGTTTGTATGCTGCATGAAGTGCTAAGAAAAGTAAGAGCCGGAATAATAAAGATTGATGATTAAGGGTGTTTTTTACGTGTGTATTACGTTGCTACCCAATATGCGCTACCCCTTAACATTAAATCTGAACTATCTCTGTATGCGTGTGCAACTTAATACTCATAATTTCGGAAACGATTAGCCACATATTGCCTGTGGCTGCATTTATCACCATGCAGCCATTTCAACCGGTTCCATCCTCTCAGTGCAGTGTATGGACCATGCAGAGCCAAAGCTTTTTCAGGCTGTTTATGAAGTACTATGGGTTTGGATTCGTGAATACGTACGATTTTGTGTGATCGCGCGGGCAGCAATGCCACACGCATCTGAATGAATAGTCTATAATTTGGTTTTGAACTACCTGCTAATGTTGCGCATCCATCAAGAACATCCAATCGTAAACCTATGTTGCTGTCATTCAGGGTTCTTAATAATAGATTGATGGTTCAACATATATAATATGGATTAAAAACGCATATCCCAAAACAAGCATACCTGAAGAAACATTGCGACTGTAACAAATATTGAAAACAAGAGTAATTGAAATAAGAAATCAAATATTGCAATTAAACATTATCCCCGATACAACGCTATAATAAATTATCCAGGTCGCTGGCTGTTGTGTATTATTCTCTCACCAGCTAATAGTCCGACAAATCCGATTCCCCGCGCTGTGATTTGGGCTGCTTCTTCACTGAGATGTTACATACTGAGTGTATCTTTGCGGGTGTGTGTATGTGTGTGATGTACAACGCGCTTTCATCAACATTTGGGAATCAGCTCGTGGGCTCGTGTAGCACGCGTATTCGCTTACCATCATTTCCCATTTAGAAGCTAATAGCAGGATGCTGATGAGGAATGTCGCACTCACCGACAGTTACTCGATACATTGCCATTTCGCTGATGCCATGATAGTGCACGAACGCGGCCACAAGTACAAGCACGTGGAAGATCTGATGCGATTGGAACTGCAAAACAAGCAGGTGATTGGGATTAGTATGGGATGTGCAATGATGATTTTTTTCGCTTCTCCCAATCGTATATTTACCCAAATGTCGCACTTGCCCGGGAACCACCGTTCCGGAACGCGCAGGGCATAGAAAAGAGCGCCCAGAATGTACAGTAAGCCCATCAGGATAAGCCAACCCAGACTTGCCTGGGAAATTTTGCTAAACCATCCTTCCATAAGCACGTAATGAATAGCTGGAATAATTCCGGACAGCCCAAAACTCATAAAGACTCCTGGGAATGCAAACAAAAGTCAAGCGGTTAATGGTGTACGGTGCACGCTGCTCCATTACTAATTGTGGCGCCAATCATACTCACCTGCACGGAGCGGTCTCAGATTGGGCTGCGAAAACTTGTCCCACAGGGAGGTAATGATCGAAGTAATTCCAAGCACGATCACCACAGTCAGGTAAATCAGCTTATGCTTATAGTGACAGTAGAAACCATAGTAAAGCCAAGGAACGAACGAACCCATGATGAGCAGAGCGATGCCACAATAGTCCAGCCTATTTAGCAGAACGGAAACAAATTAAACAATGTCACAACTTCTCTTCAATCCACGCAGTCGCAACGGGTCAAAATGTGGTCTTACTTTGAGAAAAGCTTTCCCACCATTTCCGAGTGGCAGCACAGCGTGTGGAACGCAAACGAAAATCCTAGACAGATGATTGCGCCGATGAAGAATGTGAGGAAGATGAGCTTCTCCTGTAGCTGAATTTCGAACGAGGGGCGCGTAAGGAAGTAGGCCGCCACGCCGATGAACATGACGCATCCTAACAGATGAGTCCATATGTTGCCGGTTTCGGTGTGTATGCGAAAGATGGACTTGAAGCAAGCGCTGAACGAAGGCAACGGAGGCCGGTGGCCTTTATGGAGGAAATCGTTATCCTGCAGCCAGGCCGGCAGGTTCTTGAAGTGGCAAACCTTCCAGGAAGCTTCCCACACCTTGCGCACGAACTCTTCCGCCTGCTCGGCCGCATTGTGCGCCAATGCACCCAGATCGATCTCGTCGGAAAGCACGCCCGCCTTCAGCACCTCAGTCATTTCTGCCTCGAGCAGCTGGTTATCCTCCGGCGTTGAGGGCAGCGGACAACCGACCCCATCGTCTTCCTCCTCCTCCAGATCGTCGTCATCATCGAGCAGGTCGATGTCTTCGGAAGCGAGGGAAACCTCCTCGGGGGCCCAAACACGCCGCTTTCTTATGCTGAAGTCAGCCTCCATCATGTTATTGAACAGCTCGTCACCGGGCGCCGCGTTCAGGGCACTTTTGTGACCGCTGCTCGATGCTGGCTGCTGCTGGATGCCACCCTCAATGCCATCGTTCATTTCGTAACGCAGTGAAGACATTGTGTTAGAGTTGTGTTGATTCTGAAAATAAATTTTAAATGATTTAAATGGTTAGAGCACATGGTTTAAATGGTGTTTCTAAAAGTTCTAATTTATTGATATTCAAACACGGAAAACATAGTCCGCCCGGTGTGTAGAAGGGTGGTGAATGTAACGACTGATAATTATCACCCCAAACACGTGTAATAAAACAAACAACGCTACAATCTAGTTGGCAGGGAGTGTTGTTCAATGACGTTGCTACGAAGTGTTTTCGAAAGTAAAAGACACGGGAACTCCAAACACATCCATAACCCCATGCGACGTCCGTAAATTACGCAGTGTTCTCGACGTCAATTATTTGACTTTGTGAGATGCCACAGCAAACACAGGGTCAGGCACTACGCAAATTAGAAAGAAATTAGCGTACACAACCCCGTGCTCGCTTAACTCTTCGATCGAATATAACGTCCTTATAAGAACATCTTACTGTTAGGCGATCAATCAAAAACAGATATACTTTTTTCGTTTAAAAAAAAAAACAACTTTATCGGTGCCAATGACACAAATGCTCCGGATGTGCGTTCGCTTACCGCAGCTCGATCACCTTGGACTTCACTCTGTCTCACACACACCGCAAACTGCGCTGACTTCCTTCCCTTATCAACTCTCTCAACAACCTGCACTTGTAACACAAATCGAACACATGTGCTGCTATGACGATTTTGTTTTGCAATTCGAAACTCCAAATACGCTGCATTAGAAGAACCGACAGCTCGATAAATATTACCGTAGAGCTTTGATATATCGCTAAACACAAAGCCCGCTCCCTTTAAACTGAACACAAAAGTCGAACCACACGCACACACACATACGCTCACGACCGCGAGTTAGTCAGGTAATGCGACGGCGAAGGAAAAATCAATAAACTGCCTCACCTTTTTCCTGTCCGCCCGTTTTCTTCACTGTCCTAGAATTAAACACACAGAGCTGTGCAAATCCTTTACAAAATATGTTCGGCAGGTTTAACATTCGTTTGAACTTTCCATGATAAAGCGTTGCTTATCAGAGGGAAGGAATTGTCTTTCTAATGCTTTCCGATTCATCGGTGTATCATGTGATTGCACAACAACTTTTTTTTTCGTTGAATGAGGGCCTACGGGATCAAGTTTCGATGACTAGCGAGTACAGTGCGTTAAACCGATAAAAAGTTATTGGAAGGCACGTTTTGATAAGCTTTGCCTTGGGTTAGCATTGTTTTTCTTCGCACGAACACGTTCGTAGCACATGCACCATTTTTCTTACTGTTATTGGAACGACTAGCTTCAAGCGGAAATGAATGAAATTACATCGAACAATTATGCTCTCTCTCTGGCTCTGTATGACGTTGAACTGCAAGAGAAAACTGCCACTAATGTATGGCCCCAAAACACATCCCTCACCAGTTAAAAGTTCATGTTGCTTAACGCAATGCTCAGGGGTTTTTTTTGTGTCTTGCTACATAGTGCAAACTAATACAAACACAACACATATTTATAAACTACCTAACTCCTACACAGTTAAGACAAACTCCACAGTACAGCAGAAAGTAATCGTGAAACCATACGGCGAGGAAAATGGGAATTCCGTTTTCTACCTTTGCCAAACGTACCAGTAATTGTGGCTACAAAACAGCAAGTAGTCTCCAATGGCGATCCGATGCCGTAGCTACCACAAAGAGTGACCCTTTCTCCCTTCGACTCAGCTAAGCCCGCAGAAGGGGCAGAAGGGATTTGCTACGTTGACGGCAACTGCACCCCGATCTCGGTTGATACGCACGCAACGACAACGAAAAAATCATGAAATACTCTAGCAGCCAGCACCACAGACGTATGGAAATCATCTGTCTATTTTGTTTTGACATTGCACGGTGACCACACTGGACCATAAGTTTGTCTGGTGTAGCACAATTATTCTTTATTAGAACACATCAAGCTTTGTTGGATATTGTGAGGAGAAGCGTGTGTAAATTAAAATTAACTTTTTTTTACTTTGGACAGCATACAGCATTCATATTGAACTAAATCAAACGACACAACTTGCAAATGCCGCTAGCGAACATGATTAGCAAAAGGTTTGATAGAAAGCGAACTTTCGAATGCATCGATTTGACACCCCATCTACACGACAGTGCGACAATCGCGATTGCAAAAATCAATTTTTGGCCAAAGCAATTGACGCGTTATCGAGCAGACACTGTTTTCACACGACA
>SIXB01002614.1:0-27372 GCA_007018985.1 Anopheles bwambae
GTACACTGATGTACACAAAGGTTATCCGTGTAAAAAAATATTCGACCGCATGTCCTCGGCGCGGACCAGTGTGTTTCGAGAAATGTGCCGCAGATTCAGCATTGCATCCGATGAATTCAGGTTTCATCAACGTTTTCAAGCATCATACCGCAGTCTTGGCTTTGGCTAAGACAGATTCGGGAAGGGGTCCCGCGGTCTTGAGATAAAGTGTGAAACCCTGTAACAAAAGACGAGTGCAAGGTAGAACGAATAGGCACACCACACCCGAAATATGCAAGAGCCAATATCGGTGAACGTAAATATTGCACCAGTGCGAATGAGAAGTATAGTACATATATTGCACATATGGTATTATATAATACCATATGTGAGAAACGGAAAATGTTGTCCTTACACATAGGTGTGATGTTGCTGGCCTGTGGTAAGTTGGGAACAATATACAAAACATATTTCAACATTAATTGAAAATGCACTTAGTACGATGGTAAACAGTGATAGCAAAAGTTGTGATAATTTCCCGGTTTTTTTGGAGAATTTCCCGGGTTTTCCCGGTTTTTCCCGGGAAAATAAAATTCCCGGCTAATTCCCGGTTTTCCCGGTTTTCCCGGTTGAGTGGCCACCCTGTTATTAACGTCAAAGTAACATAAAAAATAAATATTTGATTCAAAATTCATTTATTCATTCAACATTCCTTTATATCTGATTTCAATTTCAGATAATTATATAAATGAAAGTCAAATAATGGTTGGTTAAATGTCGATATTCCTTACCAAAGGCTAAACCAAGCATGTTAGGCACTTCTGCTTTAGATGGATAATAGAATTTCCTCCTCCTTATTCACATTGTTTCCATTCACAAACCAAGCTTGTGATCTTTACAGTTGCTTATCGACTGCAAATGAAAAAGTAGAAATAAGAGCATAATAAATTAAAATATAATATACAATAATATACAATCAAAAATAAAATGGTATATATATATATATATATATATATATATATATATATATATATATATATATATATATATATATATATATATATATATATATATATATATATATATATATATATATATATATATATATATATATATATATATATATATATATATATATATATATATATTGTTTTTAAGGTTATCGGAAGGAAATCTAAAGCAAATTCGGTTTATTTCGGTAACAGCAGCTTTGCATTGCAATTTGTTTTTCATCAAAAACCATAGCTACGAATGTAAAATGAGCTCGACGGCATCGCCCATCGATGAAGAAACGTCTAATTTACGAACACTCTACGTCTTGGTATAATTATAAATATATAAATATAAATATAAAAAAAAACACACACATAATGATATTTGATACTTGAATTACTGCTTTCCCCGTGGAACAAAAAAAATTGGTTGAATTTGGAATTCCTAAAGAAAACTGTCCTGCAAATTTCTCGAATCCATATTTTTTTCCTCACAACTGTCCTAAAATTGCATGCAATTATATATATATATATTATATAACATTATCGGAAGGAAATCTAAAGCAAATTCGGTTTATTTCGGTAACAGCAGCTTTGCATTCACTCATATAATTCATTAAAGTCCAAATTTTTAGTTACATAGGTTTATACAAAGAAAAATCTTAGTTTTTTGGTTAGGTTAAAAAAATTAAGTTTTAGTAGTGTGCTAAATTCTGAAACGGTATTCAATCTAAAATTGAAAGAACTACATATGGTCACTACGAACCACTTGCTCAATCCAACTTATGATTAGATTATGCATATGGGTCCACTAATGTATATTTCAATTCACCGCTAAGCTTTTTTGATTATCTCTGCCGCTTGCTTGATCCCTTGGTAGGCTTCTTCTACATAGGAGAACCGCAGACCAATGATGACTGTTCGTGATCGGCCCTACGTTGTGATATTTTTGTTTAAAGTGCAGTGAAAATTGCTCTGGTTTTAAAGTGACCGTTTGGCGTACGCGTCAGTATATTCCGAATCCTTTAACGACAATTTTGTTCTTAGCCTAACGGACCTAACACTAATACATCGACAATTCAAACGCAACGTTAACGCTTCACCCAGTAATACGCACACAATATGCTGGATGAATGTAGCCCTCCCAAGTGACATTTGCTCGAAATTGTTTTCCCATATCTGCTCGATTAGTACTCGATACGCTTGAAATTGTCAATATGTGTGTGATAAAGTGTGTTGCAAGCGCCAAGACGTAGAGTGTTCGTAAATTAGACGTTTCTTCATCGATGGGCGATGCCGTCGAGCTCATTTTACATTCGTAGCTATGGTTTTTGATGAAAAACAAAAGCTAATTTTGTGTGATGTTATTCTATAAAAAAAAATAGTATTATTTAAGTATAAAATCGGTACATGACCAACTATAACGATAGGAAACATCATTTCCGGGCGAATCTAGAAGAAAGCAACGAAAAAGCCGCATCACTGTTGATTTCAAAAGCCTTTTTCTAAATTCCCTTAAACTGGTGCAGTTTAAGGGAAGTTTAAGGCTCCAGTTTAAGGGAATTTGCTCGAATTCCCGATTATTCGTGCTCGAAAATGTCAATTGGGCTAGCTGTCAAGACGCAAAAATAACAAAAAACGTAAACAATGTCTATATCATCAGCGTATGCCAGGATCTGGGTTGACTTATAGAAGATGGTTCCCGTAGTCTCCACCCTTGAGTCGCGGATGGCCCTCTATAGCGCCAGGTTGAATAAGAGACAAGCAAGCCCGTCCCCCTGGCGCAGACCCTTGGTGGTAGCAAAAGGTCCTGAGAGTTTTCCATTCACCCTCCCCTGGCAAGTGACATTGGTCATAGTCATTCTAACTAGCCTAATCAGTTTGGCCGGGATTCCAAAAGAGCTCATAGCATAGTCAGGGTAAAACTATACGACGCTATCAAATGCAGCTTTGAAGTCAATGAAGAGATGGTATGTTGTGTGTCTCTAGTTTTTCCAACATCTGCCACATGGTAAATCTTACCTTGTTGATATAACCGGAATGATTTATCAACAAAATATAGTGCGAAACCATAATTAACGCAGAGAACTCTCAACCGCAAAGAGATCGAAATGAAAATTGGTTTGTGATCGGAGGGAGGGCCAGTTTAAAGTTCCTGGAAACCTTAATTTTTTAAAGATTTCCAACTTTAACTAACCCAAAAGACCAAAACGCGATGAATGGGTAAAAATATGGGCCTGAGATGGGATAAAACTATGGACGATATCTCAGTACCCATACTGGTACCCTAAGGCAGAAATTGTCATGTATATTTTCGTACAGTATCTCATTGCGACGGAACCTTACAAATGTTACTGCGCGGTCGGAATCAGAAATCGCGCATCGAATCGATGGAACGAGGAGGGAGGGAGTACGAACGAGGAGGGAAAAGAGGAAGCACAGAGAAAAACGCTGCACATTCACTCATACATCCTTACAGCAGCAGGCAATTTGCGAGAACATAACATCGGGAGAGTATATTTTAAAGCTCGCAAATGAGTACAAGCAGGTGCGGTATAAAAGATAAAGAAAGACGTCCGAGGTTTTGTTCAAGCTTAGTCCAAAATGTCTCAATGGAAAATGGGTCTTAAAAAGAGTTTAGCTTTTTTTTATTTATTTTAGTTTATGTTTAAAAAAATTGTTTCACGCGATAAGATACTCAATTGTTATCGATAAGATTTAACGACTGTCGCTAGGCTATACAGGGTTTTCCAAGCCACTTCAATGTTAGAACTGAAGATTTCAACCACGGTAAACAAATGCTGAAGGCTGCACGGGCTATTTTAAGTTTGGAAAGCCAGTTCAAAACACAAAGTTTTGTATTCAATATCGTAACACTATTTTTCAAATTTGGTATACGCCACTTCAATCTGTCAATTTGGTGGACAGGCGCCACTATGGGATAGAAGGAAATGCAATACGTTAAAATGTTCAATGATTGATGGTTTGTTTTCCAATGTTAAACATTTAGAAAACATCATTCACTGAATATTTGACGTATTGCATTTCCTTCTATCCCATAGTGGCGACTGCCCGCCAAACTGACAGATTGAAATGGCTAAAATCGTTATTGAAAAATAGTGTTACGATTTTGAAAAAAAAATTGTTTTAATTGAACTGGCTTTTCAGACTTGAAATCATCCGTGCAGCCTTTAGCATTCGTTTAACGTGATCGAAATTTTCAGTTCCAACATGGAAATGGCTTGGAAAACCCTGTAAACGATCGTCAATTAAACTACTCGATTTTTTTTGTATTTGACATTTCTCAGACGACAGTCTTAACGACTCTCGATGGCTGCATTGTCGTTTATAATTTGACGATCGTTTATTGCTAGGACACCCCGGCTATTTAATACAGAAATAAACGATTGATGATAGTCGTTACGGTTCGTGATTCCACCCAATACAAAATTAAGAGAAAAAAAAAACACACACATAATGATATTTGATACTTGAATTACTGCTTTCCCCGTGGAACAAAAAAAAATTGGTTGAATTTGGAATTCCTAAAGAAAACTGTCCTGCAAATTTCTCGAATCCATATTTTTTTCCTCACAACTGTCCTAAAATTATTTCTTCCTGTGCCATCCACATCGTATGCAGTGGAACTCCTCAGAATGATTAATCCGTTCTAGTAATTTACTCGTTGTACGAAGAACCCATAATGCGGGAAGCTCTTTTCAATGTGATTAGTATGAAGAGTGAAATAATTGGTTCTAGGACCTCAAATGTGCTGCTTCTGTTCTGGAATAAGATCAAACTTAAAAAATATATGTAACATAACGGCGTAATGATCAGGTAATTTGGAACATAAAAAAGAGAAGGGGCGCTCGCGAGTAGTGTTGGGTCAAGTAGCTCTTTTGTAGTACAGGAGGGCGGCTTCGTCTTATTTCTTAAAGACTCACTACAACAATGATTTGTGTTACATTCGTTCACAGAGTGACATTCCGTTTTTCTTCCTGCCTTATTATTATTTCATTCATGTTAAAGCTGTTTCCTTCGAGCTGTTTCGAGCTCATTATACATTCCTAGCTTTGGTTATCGTTTTAGAAAGAAAGCCGATTTAATGCGACGTCATTTTGAGAAAATAAGGTGTTTTAACACTTTTCTTTTAAATTGAAGTCGCTTTTTTCCTACAAACATGTTAAGCTCGGCACACACAGGCCTATTATATTGCTTGAATGACATTCGATTCTGTCAAGAGAAAAGAGAAGAGAAGCAAGAGAAAAAATTGTAACGTTTTCGCCATTCCAGATTTGTTACAGAAGTCTCGATTTTAGATCCACAATCCGCGGCATGCCATTTCAGATCCGCGCAAGATTTACAAATCCACGACATTACGAAAGCAACTTATAGATTTATTGAACATAAATAGTATTAATATTTTAAATTTAAAATACCCAGTTATATGTAAGAATGGTGGCAGCAATAAGTTGTAATCGATTGATGACATGCAAACGCAGGGGGGAGGGGGAGGGGTAGATTTTTCAATTCAATCAGTTATCAGTTCAATGCCATGTTACTACATCGCGATCTGATCAACGACTCTCTTCTGCATTCCAAGTTATCCCCTTTATATAATTGTGTGTATAACTTAATAACCGGAATTTGACGCTAGATGTCGGTAGTAACAAATATGGTGTAAGCTCAAACTTTATATATTTTCATTTTGAAGGTACATTTGACAGCTAACAATTTTATCTTGTGTGCATCATTATTATTTTTCACGATGAATAACTTCGTAAATTGGAGAAAAAAACAGTATTTGCGGGAGGTTCTGTTGGGTCATGTTTTTGCAAAGGAAACTGCTACGGAAAGTTATCGTTTGCTTGTAAAAGTTTATGCCGACGATGCTTTAGCGAAAAACGCAGTGTTTTGAATCGTTTCAACTCTTCAAAAGTGGTGATTTTGACATCAAAGACAAAGAACGCCCAGGACAACCAAAAAAGTTTGAAGACGAAGAATTAAAGACGCTTCTCGATGAGGATTCGTGTCAAACACAAGACGAACTTGGTAAATCGTTGGGAGTGACTCAGCAAGCCATTTCGAAACGTTTGAAAGCCGCCGGATACATTCAGAAGCAAGGTAATTGGGTCCCCTATGAATTAAAGCCGAGAGACATTGAACGGCGCTTCTGTATGTCTGAAATGCTGTTTGAGCGCCATAAGAAGAAATCATTTTTGCATCGGATCGTGACTGGGGATGAAAAATGGATACATTATGACAATCCCAAGCGCAAAAAAGTCATACGTGAAGCCCGGCCAACCAGCCAAATCAACGGCGAAGCCAAATATCCATGGCGCCAAGGTTATGCTATGTATTTGGTGGGATCAGAAGGGGCCGTTACTTTATCAGTTGTTGAAATCGGGTTAGACGATCACAGGTGACCTGTACCGAACACAATTAATACGTTGGAAGCATGCCATCATCGCAAAACGCCCGGAATATGCGACCAGACACGAGGCTATAATTTTTCATCACGACAAGATCCGCATGTTGCAAAAACTAATTGAAAAATAGTGGATGGGAAGTTTTGACCCACCCGCCTTATAGTCCGGACCTTGCTCCGTCTGACTTTCATTTATTTCGCTCAATGCAAAACGCCCTCACCGGAATACGCTTCTCTTCAGAACAAGGCATCCGAAATTGGATAGATTCATTTTTGGCCGGCAAGCCGGCGTAATTTGTTTGGGATGGGATTCATAAATTTCCTGATGGTAAAATGTTATAGCTTCTGACGGGCAATACTTTGAATAAAATATTTTGTAAGATTTTTCCACAATAAAGCATCAAATTTCGCTAAAAACTTCCGGTTTTTAAGTTGTACACCCAATAGTTCACTTGATCATCGCGCAATACTGTTATGCCCCAATTCTTGCCGATATAGAACAAAAACTATTGTTCTAATTTTATGCGCGGTAAGAAAATTCGAAACAAAATTTAAAAAATAGAAAGAAAAACAATATGATATTTGATCTTTGACTACTTTGCCTTTAGTGCAACTAATTATTAAGGTTTAACACGTTGAATGCCAGGCGGTTTAGAGCAAAATTTCACATGGTGCCAAAGAAATCGCTTTAGAGCTCGTGCCGTTTGCTTAAATGTGTTATTGTCCAGCGCCTAGCTTGCTTCCAGCGATGCGTGACATGTATGTCATGTGCAAGAGAAATATACAAAGAAAACGATTTCCTTTTGCGCTTATGAGGAGGGCTGTTCTATTATGCTTCAGGAGTTAATAAAAACGAATTGAATAGGATGAAAAAAAGTTTAAAAAATACGCAACTGAGAAAAATCAGAATGCCCATTCCTTCACCCAAATCTTCTTGAAGCTGTACAGAGTCATAATATTAGAGTATATCGTACACGGGAATTCGCGAGTGCTTTTGTTGTCACCCGCAAGTGGACGACGTGGCCCCCTGGAATCCATCGCTGTCACCCACATCTAGATGACGAGGCAGTCTACGTGTTAATATGGCATTTGGCAGTAGTAAACTGCCTACGACAACTCGGACACAATGCCAAACCCTGAGATATTTCAAACGTGGCAACTTAGTTATTCACAAAAACCCAAAAAAATCCATAATTGCTTTTCTTTCTGAGATAATTGTACCGTGCCCATATCCTAACAGTATCCGATCGTCGACTGTAAACCGCCATGTATCTTACACCAAGTGTCAAAGTACTGTATACAACAACAACAATCCTGCTGTTTGTAATGAAGTTAGAAAATTGCAATTAAATTTAGTTTAGTGTAACATCTGAACATTCTGTAAGTCTTAAAACCTATTCTCATACTACAATAAGGTGTTTGCAAGTTTCGTTGAAAATGATCCAGCCGTTTTGGAGGTTGCTCGCAACAAACACCGTGACACGAGATTTTTATATACAGCGCCTACCACAACTATATGGACAGTCGTTTTTCGCGATTTGCGGAAAATCCATAAGAGATAGATAAAAACAATGAATGTATGATTTGTGCAGAATACTATTTCACATCTTTGTATATTTTGTTCAAATTTTTTTACTACATTTTTACACGACTTGTGACGAAAAAACAAATTTATGGTCGTATCATAACTATAAATACACTTCGAAAAACAGGTTTTAGCCTCCATGGTCTACAAACACAATTACAACTAATGTCTTATAAACTATGGGCTCCTAAAATTAAACGTAATGCAGTCACGTATGACACTTGTACATTTCGGGACATTATAAGACAAGTCAATAAAATTTGAATATACATTGAAATTCTTAGACATTAATAATACGGATCCCTAGCCCAGAAAAGAAAGAGTTACGCGGTTTGTGCATTCCCGAGGAATCTGCGTATCTCGAATATCCGCGTAAGTCGAATTTCAAGATTTTCGGCCAAAATAAGTTGATTACTCGATAATTTTCATTCAATATAGTACTTTTATACACTTAATCATTTATTTGATACGATTCGTGCTGAGCATTCTGATATTGGGGCCCTTTCCGTTTTAAGTTTGTAGGTTGAAATTTCAACCTGTCAGCTGTTTTCATTGTATAGCTGTTCGAGCAGCTATCTAAGTGGGTATAATATACAAGCCCTTTCCGTTTTAACTTTGTACGTTGAAATTTCAACCTGTCAGCTGTTTTCATTGTACAGCTGTTCGAGCAGCTATCTAAGTGGGTATAATATACAGGTGGGCTTATCCCAAGGTGTATGTATTTGAAAGGCTGATTTTTATCGCTTATTTTTCATAAAGAAGTCTTTAAGAATGTTTTGTGTATTCGTCAAGCCTTACGAATGCTTGTTTGAACAAAAGTTTTCATCCATCCTGGCAAAAAGTGATTTTCAAGTTTGGTTATAAAAACATGCTATGAAACCACCTGGACTACATACACTTTGATTCTAGATTCCATCACCTGATCTCTTCAATGCACCTTGGGATACAGAAAACACGCCATTTTTTCGAAAAAGTGCCAGAATCTAATTCTAGCTTCGAGGCTAGGCTAGAATAATCTAGACTGAAAATTGCTGGCTAGTTTTATGTGTGGTTTTGTATGGAGTGTTTACATGATTTCAGCCTCCAACTGTCAAACTCCATACAAAAAACTGACTAGAATCGTGAAGGGCTCCATTTTGGGCTTTTAGAGGATTAAATTTATCAGCAAAAAATTAATTTATACTACATTGTACAATTATTGAAGCATATTGCACTGATTTGACATTTGATCTGTCAAATTAAGAAAACCGCGTATCTCCGAAACCGCGTAAGTCGAGAACCGCGTAACTTGGAAACAGACTGTAAATGCTTGTTTCAGCTCGTTTTGATTGCTGTTACCACCAAAGAAATATGTATAATTCCTGATCTATGCAATTTAGATTCAAAAAACGCAGAAGTTTAAAAACTGATACTTATAAAGAGATGAAATAAGAAATAACACCCAAACTTACCTTGCACTTTAGTGCATTAGATTTATTTTTCCGCCAGGATGCCGATCCCAAACTACATTAGTTTATTCTGACTAACATAGTTTCCTCATTTTCTACACGCGCTTTGAAAGATTGATCCACAGCATGCTCATCTGAAGCGAATTCTGGAAGTGTCAGCAGTGTTGACTTACTGCACATATTGATGTTAATGCACACGTATTCCTTTTGAATGGAATGCTTCAGCTGGTACAACAAATTCATACCATACATAGTGAACAGCTTCTCACACAGCGTGAAGTAATCTCCCTGAAGTGAATTACAAACACTATTCACATTGTTCATTACATGGCCTTTTATGTCATCGTTAGCCATCAATTCATAAAGATTCTTAACAGCGCCGTGACAAACAGCGCATTTTACAATTTCAACTAAAGAATTTAAAAGCAATTGAATAAATCGAGAAGTATTATTATTATTTACATTTCACAAGTTAAGTTTTTCTGTTAAAAATAACTTACGTTCAGATTGCTTTAAGCGACTTAGTTGTTCTTTACATAAATCCAGTTGGGTGCAAATTGCTTTAGGTGGTAACGTCTGCAGGAATTTGATGATGAACTCGCCATATTGATCAATCAATTTGTCGCATTGTTTGGTAATTGTGCCTGGCATCTTATCACAAACGGTTCGAACAGCGTTTTCGATTTCAGTACGAGTTTTATTGTCAGCTAGTTCCGATTCTAGCTTGACCATTATGAATTCACAGATTGCACACTGAGCTGGTTGATTCTTCTCCAAACCTGTATCGACACGCTTTGATGAAATCAAAAAATCCTTAGTAAATTTTATGACTCCATCTTCCCCGAAGTATTCGAATAGCGCCTCATCTATTACTACTGGATGAATAAAATCAATCACCAAAAATGCAAAAAAAAATTAGTTTAAAATATTTGCCTGATTGGTAAAAAAGCAACTAAATCTTATAAATTAAACTGATATTTTCTATCACAGTAATTACACCCATTTCCAAAAACATTCAAATCTTGTCGCGTTTGAATCGAATCGCTGACCGCATGCTTCGAATTGGATACCACTACGATCGAATGCGTTCCGCTAACACAGGATTGTTGACAGTTAAAAAATGTCTTATGAATTCGAAACACAAAAATGCTATTTATACTGCAGGCCGATGTTTCTTCATGCTTCATTTCGTCAAAACAAATGGAACACTGTAGGATGTCATAAATAAAAGCATAAAAGGATTTCATAAATAAAAGCTCTCAAAAATCATTTGAATTAGTAAAACCTTGAGTTTTTGCAAATACCAAAGCAAACATAGGGTAGATAGGATAGTGGTATGTGATTCAAAGCAGGTGGTATGCGATTTAAGGCAAACGGTGTGAGATTCGAACGTAACTGGAAAAAGGGAGTATATTAGAACCCCTCAAAACGAGTACCCCTTATAACGAGATTTTCACATAACGAGCAAAACTAAATGCTCTACAAATACTCCACTTAACACGATCAATCCGGCACTGATTTTCATCAGCTTTTGAGCTCGTTCCGCCGGCATCTAGAACGCAAGCGGTGGATTTTGATCCATACATGTATACAGAAAAAATTAGTTTTTTGCTATAATTTCAACTCTACTCTGTTCATCAATACTGATGTTGTGTATGGGTTGAGGATTTTATCAATCGCAATAATTCTTTGAACACCATTCTTTTATCTCCACACTGCTGTTATCCATGCGATTTAAATACAGTTACGGCATACGGAAAAGTTTACTGGGGAAAAGTTTACAAGAGAGTGTTTTAGTTTACCCTGGGGCCTGCCACCGGGCTGAACGAGTTAACGAGTAAAATCTCGCATAACGAGCAATTTTATTATTGTTTCCGAGGAGAAATCGCGATATCTTCAATTATTTCATAATAAGAAACGTTAAATAAGAAGCTATTTCCGAAAGGGTTAGTGTATTAGTATGAAGGAAAAGTGTAAGGGAGGTGACACATTAACACCCACTGCCAGTCCAAAACCCACGAAGTCATAAAACAATCTAAAAAATCCGGTCGGGCCGTGAGCGCGTTCGTTCCACGTCAAGATAACTCTTTTCAGATCAGACAGCGGAGCTAATAGTTTTGCTGCGCTTATCGACAGGTGGAATAAATGAAGTAGTTTTTTCAGTTGAATTGCTCCATTTCTTTCCGTCTCATTTGACAATTTCGGAGGCTCTCTTCGGCTTCAGCCGTGGAAATGGGCAGTGGGATTTAAATGTGTAATGTGTAGTGTACCTCCCTTAGAAGCGTATTTTACAAATTTAATTTAATTTAATTTATTATAACAAATTGTCGGACTCCCGCGAAGGTCACTCACAACATTGAATTAATTAATTTAATTTAATTAATTGAAATCGAACAGGTCACTCACAACATTTAACTCACGACACATAAGCTGCAAATGGTTGCTTTTCCATAATTGGTCCTCGTTCGCTCGGGGCAAAAGTAAAAATTAGTCCTAATTAGCCTAGATGGTGCAATACAATTCACGACAGCAAGGAGCGCAGGGGAATCGATATCGAATTCTCGATATTGGCGTGATGGTCAATGTGTCCCCCTCTCATCATTCACTTGAATTTAAACCACTAGCTACATCTCCTCCCCTTCCCCCTCTCCTAGAACTCGTACAAATGAAATCCATGAAATAAGGGTGAGAGTGTAGGAGGAACATCAGCTTTTTGCTCTCTCTCAAAAAATAAGTCCAAAATAGTCTGAGTTTGGGTACCAGTACGGGGGGTACTGTGATAGGGCCCCATCTCAGGTCCATAGTTTTACCCATTCATCGCGTTTTGGTCGTTTGGACCCCCTCTCTACGTTTCTAACCGCTTGCGCGGCGCTGGATGCGCGGTTCAGCTGTTACCCCCTATCTCGTGTTTGTTTCGGTTTGCGCTGCGATGTGGCCACACTTTGCGCGTTGCGCTGGACACACCCACCCTCTCGTTTCTTTCGTTGCGCGTTGTGCGCTTTCGTTCACATAGATTTGCTGCGTAATAAAATCGCATGCATCGAAATAAAACTTAAACACATCAAACTCGGTTGATATTTTAACACTTTATTGTAACTTAAGGCACAGTTCCGCACATAGCTAACCACAATCTTGCCACAAAACCACATATTTTTTATATTAAATAATAAAAAAAATCGTCACTTCAAGCACCCGCCTTACTGCCTTTATCCAGTTGTTTATGTTGAATACTGTAATGGAGCATTGAAATAAAGCAGCATAATTTACATATTCATGTTGAATTATGAAAGATTATCGCAGCTTTATTTCAATGCGCACAACACAGCATCAATTGAAAATACGGCCGAGGCCGTAATAATGTGAATTGAAAAATAATACTTCAACACTTCACTTCAAATCACATCGAGCTCACAGGACTTAGGCTAAAACGCACGCGGCCTCACACTGCGAATGCTTGAGCTGTCGAGCGATGTTGTGTGGTAGCAAGAAAGGAATCGCACGAAGAACACTCGCTGCACTAGTGCGAGCGAGACACCGACACCAGCAAGCCGCTGCGAGAAAACCAAACGGAGCGCGCTGGCTGACACTGCTTCTAGACGACCCAAAAAATCTTCCGCGACAATTTTTGTCAACACTTTCTATCTGTCAAACCGTCCTTGTTTTAGCACGAATGGATAGTTTACTTCGATCGTAATGGCGCGAAATGCGAGCGTTGTCTTTCTGTGAAAAATTGACAAACCTGCGACAATCACGGTTGCCTCTGATTTTGTTCTAAAACTGAGATGTTTTTTTAGAACAAAGAACTCGCAGAAAATTTGTCGCGGTGCAAAAGTAGGTCGTCTAGAAGCAGTGTGAAAGTGAACGCCACACTTGTGTAACTGTGTGAGTTGAAACATAAACTGTGGAAAGCAAAGCATGCTCTCGCTGCCGCGTAATTCCGCGTATTATTGGCTGTATCATATTATTTGTCTAATAAACGTCAATGATATGAACACATAAAAAAAAGAAATGTGTACTCAGGCAGGGCCGGCCTGGTAGTACAGTAGTCAACTCGTACGATGTAACAACATGCCCGTAATGGGTTCAAGTCCCGAATAGACCGTGCCCTCATACGTAGGACTGACTATCCTGCTATGGGGGGGGGTAAACCATAAGTCACTGAAAGCCAAGCCCACAAGTGGTACAGGCAGGCCTTGACCGACAACGGTTGTTGAGCCAAAAAGAAGGAGTCAAGAATCTATTGCGACTATTAAAAAAAAGTATGCTGCTAGTCTAAACTAAATTGGAAAACCCTGTACAGATTTTGTAGTGGCCAACCTAGTGGTACAACCCTGTCCACTCATGAGCAATGAATGTTTCTCGTTGAACGAGTTCGCCGGTACAGCTGATTATGTCAAAGAAATAGTTTAAAAGAAATATAAATATAAAGAAGTAGATTTCAAATATAAAAACACAGTTGCAATAAGAACGTTAAAAAAATACATAAAACCATGACAGGAAAAAAAAGGATAGAAAAGAGAGTTTCTCTCTCTGATAGACATACAGTCGTATCGGGCAACTCGAACGTTCGTCACTCATAAGTGGACAGGGTTATACCACTAGATTGGGCAGTACGAAACCTAGACGGGTTTCTAATTTTTGATCATAGAGGGCTATGAAATGAGTGAAAATGAGCGTCGCGGAGAACGTTCCCGGGAACGAACGAGTTCGAAGATACTGTTGATAGAATCCGTTCTAGTCCACAAATGACAGTCATGGCTCTAATTGTGCAATAACCTGCCACATGAGCATACTATCTGTCATTTTAGCAAAAGAAGAAGTCACGTATCAGAAGAAGAAGAAACCCCGGTAAAAATTCAGGTGAGATTTCGGTTTGCAGGAATAATTTGAAACAATTGCCAGTCGTGTTTCTGTGTAAAATTTTAGCTACAATTCACAGTGCTTGATGAAAATTCGTCACATGAAAATTCGAAAATTCTTTGACAGCTTACTGAACCATGAAAACTTATTGCGGCAAAATACAGTATAAAAACTGCATTATGCAACATAAAACTTTGATCAATCAATCAATAAAACAATTGCGCTAATTTGAAAGAAATGCTTTGTCCTTTTTTAAGCGCTACCAATTACTGAAAAAAAACAGTAATATAGAATCAGTAAGAATAGCTTTACTGTGATTTCAGTAAATGAGCTGTCATTTTGGCGAGCACCCAAAATTACTAAATGCTACATTAAACATTATTTTTTTACTAAAAGGATTACTAACTCTCTAGCTCAAAAAAATTCGAAAGAATTCGACTAAGGTTTAGTTTAGTTTCTGTGTATGTACAGTTAAGCCCAAAAAACCATAATCCTCGAAGCACATTTCTCAGGACATGCGGTCAGGCAAATGTTTTACACTATAACCTTGTGTACAACAGTGTTCTAGAAACGCTCAACTTTGCTTTTCTTGTTTTGTCAATCAAAAATGACCATTTAATGAAATGAATGGGTGCATATTTGTAAAATTATAATATTTTATAAATGTGAAGAGAGTAGTTTAAACTGTTTAAATAATCTTTATTGATAAAAACACGAAAAGAATAGTTGGGCGTTGCCACTACACACTAGGATTATGATCACTGATGTACACTAGGATTATACGTGTAAAAATTTTTTCGCCCGTATGTCCTCGGCGCGGAACAGTGTGTTCGAGAAATGTGCCGCAGATTCAGCATTGTATCCGATAAATTCAGTTATTATCAACGTTTTCAAGCATCATACCGCAGGCTTGGCATTGACTAAGACAGATTCGGGAAGGGGTCTCGCGGTCTAGAGATAATGTTTGAAATTCTGTATTAAATTACACCAGCAGCTGGCGTGTGTACAAGTGGTACACAGCGGTGTCTATCCAAAAACACAATTGTTTTTTTTTTATTCAGGAGGAACGGCATTGCCGTTTTGCTAATGAAAAAGACATTGTTATAAACATGTGAATAGTTGTTTATTCACTTGGTAAACCCTGTAACATTCAGTAGAATAAGACATTTTCACACGACTTGAACATATTCTACAAGAAACAGTATTTTGTATTGTTTTGAAAATGTTTCATCTAATTTTAACATATTGATTGAGGGTGTGTCTAAGCGAATTTTTTGAATGGTATAACATAGAATACAATAAACATGACACAGTTTACACTTTATTTGGCATTTAAGTCGAAGCAAAATTTATCGGTATCAAACTAGAGAAAAGTAATACTCACAGTCATCGATGATTTCTTGAGCAGGAATACAGAATCCCAACGCGTTGCAAATTTCCTTTGGAGAAAGCTGTTTCATTACCAGATCAATGATTTGGTCACTATGCTGATCGATGTATTTCTCACACTTGGTCTTATATTTCCGCAGACGATCACATGCGTGTTCTAGAGCCTGTTTAATTTGTTCCTTGCTTTTTTTATTTTGCACCCTTTTCTCGACTTCTTTGACCATCTCCTGGCAAACAAGACACTCAGGTGAACTACTCATCAGTGTGTGATCAATCGTAATTTCTCCGTTGACAGTAATGTCAGGTATTTCATTTGTCTCAATGTCACCCGATGAGGATACTAATATGTCTGACTTTTGGTGCGATGAACGCTTCTCATAGTCAAGTTCCATACCGAGAAGACTAAGATCTGGGCGTTGGTCAACGCAAAGCTTCAGGAAAACACAGATTTCTTGTGGTGTGAAATCAGATGCAAGCATTTCGACAAGTTCAGCTGTATATGTGTCAACAAAATCATTGCATTCCAGGCGTAGCTTGGGTGACAAGTGCGTGCAAAGTTTATTCAGTGCACTCTTGATATTTTCCTTCGATCGATCTGTTTTAACCGACTCCTCCAGCTGACTAACCGCAAAAAGGCAGAGTGGACAAGTTGGTTTGTCTTTATCACCCCGCGCTGTAATGGATACCTCGACCGGGGCTGGAGCAAATATCTCGACATCTAAGCTGGCAGTTGGACACATCTTCAAAGTTGGACAAATCTGGCGCGGATCTATCGATTGAATAAGCAGTGCTATAACTGCATCGCCGTAAACATCCACAAAGTTATGGCATTCACCGCGAATAGACGACGGCAATCGATTACATGTGACTTCGATTACTTTTTTAATTTCATCCTCATTTGCTGGTTCGCTTAATGCTTCCTGTACGAAATGCATAAAGTACTCGCACAATGTGCAGAATTTGCCGTTCTCGATCAAGTTTAGGCCGCTAGGTGCACTCATAATACGATCAATCGGTAGCTGAGCCTGCTGCACTTCTGATGCCGACAGTATAAGTTCGTTATGTCCTAGCAATGGGCGATTCATTCGTTTGTACATCTCGGTCCGTTCATGTCGATCTGCAACTGCCACCGATAACAAAGGCATGACTATGCCATTACTGACCACACCGTCTTCCTTCGGACAGATACCAATTATGAAACACGCATCGTTGCTATTCAGATTGTTTACCAAGGTCTCATAGATTTCACGATAGTATTGTTCAACAAGACTATGGCATTCATCAGCAAAACTCTTGGTCTGATTACACAGACCCTCCAATACCTCTTTAAACTCTAGCTCGGTCGTATTCGCAATCAAAACATCGCGCAAATGATCCACCAATTGCTCACACAGTTTGCACGGAACATCGTCGCCAGCCACTCGTAGTATACCGACATCTCCCATTGATCTCGCCTCAATCAGATCTTTTCGTTTGTTATTTTCATGTAGATGGAACTGCGCTGCGCAAACTCCACTAAGATGACACACGCCTTCTACTTTTAAATTACGTTCCAAATGCTCATACATCACCCCAAAGTATGTCAGCACAATGTTCGAGCAAGCATCCGAATATGATGACATTTTGCCGCAGATTTGTAGAATACTCTCCAAAACGCTATCCCGATCAGTCAAACGGAAGCGTCTTTGAATTAGGTTGGAAATCGTATGGCACTCGTCGCAGTTGAAAGTATCACCAGTTACTGCAGGTTCCCTCTCATTCGCTTCAATGCCTTGTATTTCCTGTTCAGGGTTTAATACTATCATCTCTGCTAATAGTTTATCAATGGCGGCATTGTTACATAGCCCTGCTACGCTGCATACAGCGTTTGGATTCATTTGCGAAGCGAGAGCCTCCACTAACTCGGGTATAAAATCGTCAGCTAATTTGCGACATTCTTTTTTCACTAACTTTATCGGAATCAAGTTGCAGGAACCTTCGAAGACGGCTTTTAAATCGGCCTGCGTTTCATTGCTCTCCAGTTGATCACGTGCCTGCTTCACCATGTCCAGACAAATGTTGCAGATCTCATCATTATCCACCGGATAGTGCTGCTTTTCCCAAACTGTTTGAATACAGTGTGATACAGCGGCACATGTCTTAGCATTCCTAAAAAGACGGAAAGCAAATAAAATTAGATCTAATATGATTTGTTACGCACGTTTCAATAAATAACACCATTGGCCACATATATAAAAGTTTTATTTTCACAATATTGAACAAAATCTAATATTCAAGCAATTGCTTTTTAAATTTGATTTGTTATAGTCGTATCACAATCGTCATAGTCTTTTGATATGCCAAGTCGCAAAATTTCGTTAAATGGTTTCTAATCGCCTTTCATTTACCGGCGAATAATAGCATATTAGGATTGTATTAAGCTACTGCTATATGCTATGTTTATATATCAATTACGTAACGTTGATATAGGGGGAGGGGGTTTTCGTCAAATTACGATTTGTTACACTGGAAGAGAGGAATCTAAACTGATACTAAATAACGCAAAACAAAATATTAAAAAAATTTGACGGCCAGTAGAAATTATTCAATCGTAATTAAACAAGTGAAACTGTTGGAGATTTGCAAACACACGTTACCGTGCAACTAGACATATAGATACAATTTCACGCCGTGAAGCGTGAAAAAATAGCCAAAATCAACATAGCTGAAACATTTCACGCCTAAATGTATGTACCCAGCTGTTATTTTGTATGGTGCGATGACATTCGATTAAATTCAAAAACAATCAACCTTTAAGTTGGCAACCGGATACCCGGGTATTTTTTTCAACTTAGAACTGCAATAATTTTTGATTCATTGCTTTTATTGGCCTGAAATTTTCTGTAGCCCATCAACTTTTAATTTATGATTTTTTGGTGCATAAGTTGTAATTTTAAACAGCCTGTAAGTATTTTATTTTAATTTTTTTTTTAACTTTACCACGTAAGTTGGCAACCAGCATACCCGGGTATTCCATACATTTTGTATGGAGAATGACGTTTCTCTTCTTCTTCTTTTCGTATTGTGCCTATTTTCGAGTCAAATTCAAGCGATTCCAAATTTCAATTTGACCGTTATTTTTATAATAAAATGAAAAAAACTTAATGAATAAATGAAATAGAAGAGAATACATGGTCGGCATTACTTGCTTACAGCATTAAAATATAGAAAGCATTGTTTACCTATGAAAATCGTTAATTTTTTGCATCAAAACGTGTGGAATACCCGGGTATGCCGGTTGCCAACTTACGTGTGTAAATCTGGTTGCCAACTCTACGGTTAACGCGCCCACACATGGCGTAAAAATATTCGCCGATAAACAAATTGGTTTTGTATGGACTTGTCTTGGAATATCATCGAATATAATCGAATTTGGCGGGATGTCTGGTTGCACAGTTACTAGTTAAATATTGAACTACCTTACGGAAACGGAATATGTCTCTTGGGAATTTGACTGTGGAATAAAGATAAGGTAACCAGGTTTCGGCAGTTTACCTATTTTCGACAGGGTAGTTTAAAATGTGAAATTCTACACAATTGCGATCAAAAACGTCTCAAAATACAATTTTGTAGTGAAATTATACTAATTTGTTATTCATATACGAAGTTTCCCACCATTTCCTTGTGTAGTTTCCAAAAAAAAAAATTGTGCACAGCTTGATGTTTTTCGGCTGATTTGTTGTCAGCCATTCGGAACAGTAAACCAATGAAATAGTGTTTTTGATTAAAGATGTTATGCTTGTATTATTTATTCTAACTTGTTCGGAATTTTAAAATCACGATGAACAAGTTATTTTTCACGTTGAATGCTACCGAAAATAGGGACACAGTAAATGTTCATTTTTGACAATTCAATGCTGTAGGCTCAAAAACACACCTTGGATCTGGCAGAATTTTCCTTTAAAACGTGATCTGGGCACTACAATCGACATATACCCAGTCAGACAGCCTTCTGTTAATTTACCCTTTTTTGTCTACCACAACAGTAATTTAAAGAGCAATTTAGCGGTACGAAGTGTTGTCGTTTGTTTTCGGAGAAAAGATGTAAATTAGAACAAAAAGAGTATTCTTTTAATGATCTTTTAGCGGAAGAAGTCGTCGGCAGCTTGTTAAAAATTGTGAAATGTAAAAATCAGCCGAGAAATTGCGTTTATTAGTGCAAATTCTGCATCACCTTCTCCGGATGACGCGGCTGTTTAAGTTGAGTTTGCTGAAAAATAAATTAATCGTTTATTAAACTTAAAAAAAAAAAGATAAAATATAACCATTAAACTATAAAATCATACACTTCGTGTTATTAATTAACAATTTGGCCGAAAAAAATAAAAATAAAATAGAGGAATGAATAGGATATAGGATCTATCAAAACTGCACGAATGGGTAAATGACCCAAGTGACATTTGCTCGAAATGGTTTTCCCATATCTGCTCGATTAGTACTCGATACGCTTGAAATTGTGAATTTGTGTGTTATAAAGTGTGTTGAAAGCGCCAAGACTTGGTGTGTTCGTCAATTAGACGTTTCTCTATCGATGGACGATGCCGTCGAGCTCATTTTTCGTTCATAGCTATGGTTTTTGAAGAAAAACAAAAGCTAATTTTGTGTGACGTTATTCTATAAAAAATTGGTATAATTTAAGAATAAAATGGGTACATGACCAACTATAACGATAGGAAACATCATTTCCGAGCGAATCTAGAAGAAAGCAACGAAAAAGCCGCATCACAGTTGATTTTATAGGACTTTTTCTAAATTCCCTTAAACTGGTGCAGTTTAAGGGAAGTTTAAGGGAATTTGCTCGAATTCCCGATTATTCGTGCTCGAAAATGTCAATTGGGGAACGACTACTAATTTACCATTAAATTACTCTTAAATTACCGGTAATTTAGCGGTAATATAAGGGTAAATTAAGTCCGATTTGTCTGATTTGGTACGACCTTTCTTCTATCAAATATTCAAAATTTCACGATAAATAATGCAATTAATAAAGAGATCAATAATTAGCTGGCATCGCGAAAGAAATGGTTTAAAATTAACAGTCGTTAAAAATTAACCAGAGTCGTTAAAAATTGCTAGAATTTAGCATCGCGATCGCATTGAGTTCATTTGTTCATTTTAACGACTGGTCATATGCCGTCGTTAAACAAACGACTGTCAAGAGCGTATGCGATGCAAATTAACAGTCGTTTAATTATACTGCTCGATTTTTTTCCCCGTGTTTGCCTATATGCGATATCGAGCAGTCGTTAACTGTTTTGACGATCGTTTATTTTGACAGGAATGAACAACAAATGAACTCGGTTAAACCAAAATGAACTTTAAACGACTGTTCATTTATTCGCGATGCCGGCTATTATTTGTGAGCCAATTGTTGCCGTACTCTAAAACCGTTAAACTGTCACTTTTCTTCAATGGCTGCTTTGTTTGTAACTTACATCCAAAAAATTACAAACCACGATGACCAAAATAAGCAACATCAAATACATCATTAAAGTGCTTTTTAACACCAATCTTAGGAAAGTAAGCATGTAAAATTGTTTTAAACATATTTTCTACCTATTTCCATTGATTAAAACATTTTCTGACCTGTTACCTGTTGATTTGCGTTGCCAAAAATAGGACCACAGCCTGCCGAAAATAGCAACAAACTGTCGAAAAAAGGAGCAAAAACAATGTTTGCATTTTCAAAAATATTTCGAGTAAAATGCCTTTCAAACGGTAAATCGAAAATGTCTTAACATATTACGATAGTTTATCAACCAAAATAACATTACTTTCATTAAAAATGATAAATATTATAAATGTATCAGCAATTTTTGTGAATCTGCTGCTTTAACTCGTAGAATTACCCTAATTCGTTCTCTTTCAATCGAAATGCTTACAAACTGCTTTAACCCTACTCCAGGGAACCGGCTACCCGAGTGGTAGCCAAATCGATTTTGATTGCGTATTTTTCTGATTCTAAGAATCCGTTTGACTTGAAATTTGGAATATGTGTGTAACCCACAACCATCTTTCTATGGAAATTTTCGTACTTTTTTTTGTACAACATAAACCTGTTTTTTAGAATTAAATTTTGCAATTGGGTAAGTGTACCAATTATGGACATAGGTTGTCATCAATTTGCACTTTTCACGGCTGTATAAATTCGCGTTTAACATTATCTTGTTGTCCTATATGGATTTTGGAAACCTGAAATGTGTACAACATGCATCATTTTTTTTTTTATTTTGATTGGTTTTTATCATAAATCATTGAAAATTTTAAATTACTGCTACTTGAACATGTACCAATTATGGCCCTTGTGTACCTTATATGGTTATAATAAAAATCGTGTATTTTACATACAAATAACCACTTACTGTGATGAAATTTAAATATTGTTTTGAAAATATAATTGTGTAAATAATTCAGAATCAAAAAATAGTGTATAGAATAGTCAAAAAAAATGGACAGGCACATTTGTAATGTAATTAATGTCGTTTAAAATAAAATTAAAAAAAACGTAGCTTTAGAAGCGGCTTTTATGTTCTAGTTTCTTGTGATACAAATAGAAATACAAATACAAATAAGGAAGGAGTCTGGCACCGGAATCTGAATCGTCCTGGGAATCGCAATTTGCTCCGGTGACGGAATCAGGATTGATTCCAGAAATGGAATTAACTTCCAAATGAAAATCAGTTCTGAAATTGAAATTGAAATGTTTCAGAAGGGTCCGGGAATCTCCATTAGAATGGATCGTTTACAAGTAAATTTTGATTCTTTGCGGCTATCAATACTTAGTGGACACGAACGCCTATTCTAATGGAGATGCCAAAACCAACTCCGTTTCGAAGCCGTTTCTGATTTCGGAAGCAATTCTGATTCCGGATCCAACTTCGATTCCGGAACTTATTCCGATTAAAATTCCGAAATCGATTCCAGCAAACTTCGGAGCTAGCCGGAATCGATTCCGACGAAAGCTTCATTTTTCCTTTCAATAAAATACACTAGTGATTGTAGGAGATAACTTTTGACAACAAATTGGATGACTGCATTTTTTTATCATTGAGTTGAATACTACCCGCATTATTGTTAATCTACCGTTATATTTGAGATTACGATGACTAACCAGCTCGTAATTTTTATGTTGCTTTTATAATGAAATATAGCTGCAAACCTCAAGTTTTGTTCGTCAAGTTCGTCTTCTTCATCTTTTTCTTCTTTGACACAAAAACCTAGGTCCGTCAAAGGCTACTTGTACCACTGAGATAGTAGGATAGTCAGTCCTACGTATCACGGGCTATTCGGGGCTTGAACCCATGACGGGCATGTTGTTAAGTCATACGAGTTGACGACTGTACCACCAGACCGGCCCCAAGATATGGTTTAAGGTTCCTTTTTATGGAATACAAACAGGCAAGGCACAAACGAGCGATGTGTCTACATTTTCTTTTTTATTAAACTTTTCTTTGCACTATGGTCTACTTAACCTCCTGCGATAAAAAGGACCCAGTAGTACTGGAGTGGTCATGTGTTACAGTCGCCAACTCGTACGACTCAATAACATGCCCGTCATGTGTTCAAGCCTAGAATTGCCCTTCCTCCTATAGCAAGCAAGGACTGACTATTCGGTTGCCTCCTTAATAAGTCTTAAAAGTTTATATAGGCCGGTAAAACGTTACACCAGAAGAAGAAGTATAGTTGTACCTATTATGTACATTAGTGATTAATTTATAAATAATTTATATGTTGTAGCATCAATTCGGTTCGGTTTAGTTTTGATAATTGCCAAGAATCAAGTTGTTGAGTTGAAATTTTGATTGAAAAAGTCACTAATATATAACCGCAATGCTCTTTGCAAAAAGCTAGGGAATGTTTGCTCTTGTGAGGATTCATTTAAAACTGGAATAATTATTAAATGATAGCGTCTTATACGATGCTATTGAAAACCATCATCAGAATACAGTTAATATTTGATATTAAAATACTTTCGAACGTTTTAAAAGGAAATAGATTGGTTTATACCATAGAAAGTGTTCCTTATGGGCATAATTGGTACATTTGCTCTAGTGCGTTAATTGATACATCGTTGTTAAGTTGTGCCAATTATGGACATATGGAAAAAGGGACATTTTTGATGAAAAATTGTTAAATTTTGATGAGAAGCCATTGAATAACAAGCATTTTACACCATAATGGTGTTTTTTTCATAAAAACACATGCTTAGATGCTTCTAAATCACTAATATCCTACAGTGCTGCTCTTAACAAAATGGTAAGAGATGGCCGAAATGTTGGCTGCACATTTTAAAGCGGTGATATTATATAAATGGAAGTTCCTGGCATATAACTAATGAAGCATAAATGTCAAATGTTCAAATGCATCAAATCAAATGTGTCAAATGTAAAATTCAAATGTTAATATAAAATCCATTCATGGTAGCAATATGTAAATTTACTATTTTATAGCAAAAACATTGGTGGCCACGGCCATAATTGGTACACTTACCCTACCCCTATATTCCAAGCAACCATGCTACACGGGTAGCCAGCGACTTTGGAGGCTTATAACTTTTAAATGCGTTATAGAATATCGATGCAGTATTCTGAAGATAATTTAATAAACTAATACAGTTTCAATAACTGTGCATAGATTGGTTCAACTCGCTACCGTTTTTAAGTTTTGCTTTTCTAAGTTGACAGGACTTTTTTGAAATAAAAATTTAAGGCCGCGGGGCCACGGTGCTTTCTCAAGCTGAGAAAACATTCTCAAGCACTCATTTAAGTTTCTCAAGCACTCAAAACTTGTTCTCAGACGCGAGCCCGTGACCGTCGTCAATTTTTCTCACTCTGAGAAACTGATATAGCCACTCAAGCTTTATTTGGAGATTTAAATCAAAAATTAGTTTTTGATCGCATATTGAAAAAAAAATCAATTATAAACATTGAATACATTTTCGACAGCGATTACCGAAAACGAATAGCACAATTGCTCAAATTTCTATTAGGCGATCGCTGTATCGTCAACTTTCTCTAAGATTCTCATAGATTCTCAATCCGATTTTATGTCGATTCGACAAACATAGAGAAATTAGGTTTCTCAAAAGCTGGATCGCTAAATGAATCGAAATGCCAAAAAGGTTTTCGGTCAAAAGAGGGGGCCAGGCAAAAACTTTACGTCAAAATAATTTCAGCTCCAAGCTGAAATCTCATCCGAAATCTTTTTGACAGGAGCCCGTAAACTCAAAATCACCGTATTGTAGACGTGAAAAGGAAAAAGAAGGGCATTATCACAACTATACAATTGTGTTGTCACGCGCATAAGGCATGTGTCTGTGCTCCATCGGATGCGATTTTATTGGAAGGCCTGTCAAAATTTTATGTGGAATTTTACAGATAACGTCGGACGTGCGATTTCGTCGTTCGACGGAATCAATTTTTTTTGATTTCGTCGGACGCCACATCCGATGTTATCTGTCAAACTAAATGTGTGGTGTTTTGTAGGAACAATCTCAACTTAATTTTTCATAATCGTTATATTATTAAAATCATCCAAATAATCGCAATATTATACGAAAAAGCGTTTGACAGCACGTGCGATAAAATCGCATGCGACGAAGCACAGACACGGCCCTAACCTGGCAGTCAACCACTCTATACACATTAAAAGAGTATCTATATTCATTTGGTGAAATTTTTTCACAAGTTTTCGCTTGCTTCATATGACAGTGGTTTTGTATGCACGGTGGTACACACAACGCGGCTACACGATCCGAAAACTTTTTGACGTAAAGATTTCAGATTTTTTAGTTTTTGCCTCATGTTTTCGGGTCGTGTAGCGAGGCCTTAAGAAACATTTTTCCAGCACTTAACAAAATTTTCATAACAACTTTTGAAATTTATAATTTGTTTTGGTCTGCATGAGCACAGTAACGATAATGGCAGTAGATTGGTCCAGTTCGCAGCAGCGAACAATCTGGTTGTAGAAAGTACCAAATTTGCGCGCTAGAAAATCCTCAAGATTACATGGGCGCACCCGGGTGGAAAATCCTCCAACCAGATCGACCACATGTTAATAAACCGCCGACGACAGTCGAGCCTGTTAAATGTCAGAACATATCGAGGAGCCAATATCGATTCCGATCACTACTTGGTTGGCCTAGTGATACGTTGTAGAATCGCCCGCCCCCGCGCCAATGGGGGCAGCCTCGGCTCAACACGGACTCTCTAAGGGACATTACTGTCCAACAGGAATTCAAAGCCGCTTTAGACGAGTCTCTACTACCAGAAAACAGATATGAAACTACGAGCGAGAGGTGTAACGCTCTAAAAACAAAAATAATAAACTGTGCAAGAAATATACTCCCACCACGTCGTGGCAACACCAAATCTGGCTGGTTCGACGATGAATGCAGACAAGTGACCGAACGTAAGAATACTGCATACCGAGCAATGCAGCAACGGCATAGAACGCGGGCATGCGCAGAGGAATATTCATGGCTCAGACGCGAAGAGAAACGAGTTCACCGCTCCAAGAAGCATGCTTTGGAAGAGCAAAACATGCGGGGACTCGAGCAAACCAGAGAGGCGTACGGACCAACACGAAAGTTTTACCAAGCGATAGCAGGTCACCGAAACAACGTTGTACTTAAGGTGACCTGCTGTCGCAACAAGGATGGAGATCTGGTCAGTAACCAGCCAGAGGTCCTCTCGCGGTGGGCTCAGTACTTTGATGAATTACTCAACGACCAGCTTAACGAACAGCTAGAAGCGCCACTAGCAGATAGTGTCATGCTACTGCCACCTAGCATAGAAGAAACACGAAAGACTATCCGTCGGCTGAAAAATAACAAGGCACCCGGAACCGACGGAATTGCAACCGAACTGGTCAAGAATAGAGGTGCACGACTAGAAAACGAGATTCATCAAATTGTTACTGAGGTGTGGGATAGCGAATCGATGCCTTTTGATTGGAATCTCGGCATCATCTACCCATATACAAGAAGGGAGATAGGTTGGACTGCAACAACTACAGGTGTATTACGGTGTTGAATACCGCCTATAAAATATTCTCCCTGATCCTTCAGGATCGCCTTGTCCCGCACGTCGAAGAGATAGTAGGAAACTATCAAAGAGGATTCCGAAACGGAAAATCAACCACTGATCAGATCTTCACTATGCGGCAGATCTTGGAGAAGATGGCTGAATACAGACACGACACATACCATCTCTTCATTATCTTCAAAGCCGCATATGATAGCATAGCCAGGGTAAAACTGTATGACGATATGAGCTCTTTTGGAATCCCGGCCAAACTAATAAGGCTAGTTAGAATGACTATGACCAACGTCACATGCCAGGTGAGGGTGGATGAAAAACTCTCAGGACCTTTTGCTACCACCAAGGGTCTGCGCCAGGGGGACGGGCTTGCTTGTCTCTTATTCAACCTGGCGCTAGAGAGGGCCATCCGCGACTCGAGGGTGGAGACTACGGGAACCATCTTCTATAAGTCAACCCAGATCCTGGCATACGCTGATGATATAGACATCATTGGTCTGCGGCTCTCCTATGTAGCAGAAGCCTACCAAGGGATCGAGCAGGCGGCAGAGAGCCTCGGATTGCAGATAAACGAGGCAAAGACCAAACTGATGGTGGCAACATCAGCGGGCCT
>SIXB01002615.1:0-27159 GCA_007018985.1 Anopheles bwambae
CCGTAACCTCATCGGCGATATGGCCCTACGCTGTGAGGAAGTGATAGCGAATAACGGTCAACACATTGACCGTTAGAATATGTTTCCGCTCTGTGGAACACCGCAACACCACCTCCCAACAACCACTTAAACAGTTCTTTTCAGGGCTACCAAATATTTCCGACAAGAACTATGTTTTTCGGTCACAGAAAAAAGTTCCTATTTTTATGTCCACCAGTGTATCAACATGGATGGAGTTAAAATTTCGTAGTAGAAGTCTCGGATTAAGTAATAAGCTAAATAACACAATTGTGAGCATCATCGAGCTAGTTTGTACCAAAGAAGCATAATCAAAATTAGTAATATTTCAGTATTCCTAATATCATCGCATGTACAGTGGTAAAAAAGAAAGAGATATTACTATTAATTCTTTAGAATAATAAGTTAGTAAAATATGTTCCTATATATAAGAAAATTAAAGCGATAAACAAGATAAAAAATAATATTAAAAACATGACAAAAAGTCTTAATGAAGATAATATAATTGAACAACACGAACGAAAAAAATACAAAAAGAACATACATATTGCGAAAGGTAAACTAGTATTAATAACAAAATCTTAAACGCAAAACCTTATAAGAAATTATAAAGCCGTACAATATATTATCAAATTGAAGTGATAAACAAGAAGCATAAAGGGTATCAAAGAAGTGATAAGAAAATAAAATGAAACTAATGCTCATTTAAGAAAAGATGGATGAGTTAAAGTAAAATGTAGGAGGAAATGAGGTTTAATTATGACAAGAAGGCATAAACAAAAAAGGCTGTAGAAGCTGGTGATGGGCAAAATGGGTATGCAGCCGGATATGGATTGATCCGAATCCGACTGCTTTCGGAATCGAATCTGGATAAACTCCGGTGTTAGTGGGAGGGAGGGCTGTTTGGGATGGAATAATTCAGTCTCAGCAATGTTCAGCCTTATTTTTAAATTGATTAATTAATTCATAACTACACTTCCTAATTTACATTCCTTTATCTGCACTATACAGTGCCTTTATACTCTATACATCCACGTAGCTACAAGCTTTAAGTTTCCTGTGAACAACGTAGCTACTAGTTTCCTGTGAACCTCCCGATTGGCCTTCAGACTCACGATTTATTGTTAGCTTCCAGAAATAATTTGGATTCAATAAATTTATTTAAACTATTCAACAAGGTGTAGAACGTTACTCTAAATGGTTTCAATTATTTGTTTGAAAAATATTTAGTTAAAGCCAACTAATTGTGGACACTGGTAAAACTTGCGGCAAACTATTAGTAAATCGTTGAAAGAAACCAACCTTATTAGGGAAGCAAACCATAAATCATGAGATTTGTCAAAACAAAAATCTGGAAACAACCAGAAACCATGGGCAACCCAGTATACGATTTTTTGCTGGCCTTCACCTAGACGATCGAATTTTTGCTTATATGTGTCGCTATGAATACAACAATGTTAGCTAGGAGCTAGGATAAGCTTGTGAGCAAATAAGCTAGGGAGGTAAGGGTAAGGGTAAGCTTTTGTAGTGTAAGTATTTTGCTCTACGAATTAAGCACGGAAACGGATTCAATAGGGGCCATTTGCATTCGATGGAAATAATCCGGATTCAATCGAAGCCAATTGAACCTGTATTCGTTTGGAGCAGCCGGATTCGAAGCCATATTTATTTTGGAGTCGGATCCGGATCGGAGTCGGAGTGGATTCACGAATCGACTCCGGAGCTCCCATCACTACTAGAAACCAAACAAAAACACAATTGAATGAGGCCAGAATGAGGCAAATAACAGAAGAAGATAAATACCGCATATCAATATCCCCAACTATAGTGGATTATCGAAAACATACTAAGCGGCGTTTGATTCTCCAGCAAAATTGGGGGACTAATTATGCTTAGTGCATTCTTGACCCACTAATACTAAGCCGCTACATCAAAGAGTCATGAGACACGCGACAAGCTGTAAGGTCTTTATGCCCCACCCCCCAATCGATTGCCCCGATTGATAACTTACAATCGCTGTAAGGTGACGTTGGTGTGGTGGTGATCGAGGTCGCGGTCACGTTCGGTCCCGTGCCGCCGACTGCCACCGTTGGCACCGGTCCGACCGGTGAGGTGGGCATGATTTGGTCCGGATTCGTGGGTGACATCATGAACTGCATCGGACCGTCGTACGCGTGCACCTCGCGCCCGTTCCGATTGACGCCCGACATTGGTCGGACGAGCTGCAGATCGCTCGCCTGCACCATGCCGGGTGTTGCCCGCTTCTGGCGTATGTAGGCCTCCATCAGTTGGCGCTGCGAAGGAGAAACGGGAAACGAAGCAATGTTGGGTTAGTTTTATAGCTAATTAACAAAGTTATTTATGATTTGAATCTAGAAACAGCTCAAAACCTCTATTACATGCACGGCAAAATCAATCGATACTTCTGTATTTAATTTCATTTCCAAATCTAGTGCATCCCGAAGCATTGTTATAGCAAAGTTAAAACAAACAACGCACTATTTGCCTGCTAACACTCTCGCCACGATCAATAAGTGCTAAGCAAATTAACACCTAATCTCATCGGTCGCTGCAAAGAGTCACTTGTAATGATGGCATGCACATTTGCATCAGAGAACTGCATATGGGGCGAGCTGGGAAGCGTATGAGAATTAAATTCTGCACCTCGTTTCGATTTTCAAATGCAAACACTACCGGTCCGATCCCGCGGCGATACTGTGCCCGCGGCTAGGTGCCCCTAGCAATTAGCACAACAAACAAAACATTTGTAGGGGATGGCATCACGGTTAAATGAAGCCCCGACTGGGAGCGGCTCCAATGAGCTGCAACGGTAGAAATAACAACAGCACGTTGCATCATGTCCCTGCTGTGCAAAGCAGTTGTAACGGTTGACTGCCCTTTTGCGAATTGTGTAATCGGTTCAGAACACAGGGCGGGTGAATATATCGGGCTTGAAACTGGTTCGCCTATTGACACACTACAAAGCACGTTCTCATCGTTTGGGTAGAACAGTTTGAAAAAGCAAACGAGTCAGAACGGGTGAACTATCGGCAGAGTAGATATAATCGTCGATATCATTGCTACAACGAGTGCAGTCCATTGAATTTAACTTCATGATACTGCATCGACACCAACATGAAATTAATCCTATCTTTATGCAAATGTTGCATGATTTCTCTTTATTTGATATTTCAATGTAATTGTTTATACATTAAATTCAACACATTAAACGTTGTTAACGCACATTTTCAACAGAATAAAGGTCTTATATAGGCGTTCACCACGTTTCCTGTGGGAAACATTGCTCAAGCTTCTAAGGCTCTCAGGTTCAATTGTTAATGCCTTTTGTGCCTGCCAGAGAAAGGCTTCAAAGGGCGAAAGAGAGGAAACATTTCTACATTAGGCGGATAACATGCTGCACTGAGGATGCATTCATGCAGCATTGCATACGATGCTATGCACACACCTTGATACGTGTAAGGAGTAGCTTGACTATGGGAAAAAGGTAGTAGTTTTTATAGATTGTAATTTAAAGGCATAATTTAAATAGCAAAAAAACATAAAAAATAATTTTAATTAAATCAAAGTTTTTGCATAATCAATTGGAACGATTGATTGTAAGACAAACATTTTGTTGCACTGGTGTTATCTTTGTTAACACATAAAGATTGTAAAGCTTTGTAGAAACAGTTTATCTTATTCTTATAAATCAAGAACATTATGTTTTTATTATTATAAATAATACTTTCGCTCTTATTGAAAGTTCCAACAAACAGCATCTCTTCCCATAGTCATAGTTTATTTTAAACGCCATTCCATCCCAGCGTCTATTTACGTATGGCTACGTGATATCCATCGCGACGAGCCACCACCAGGCATGATTAATAGAAAAAGCTAACGGCTCGCCTGAGGCACATCATCTACATCCTCCTGCATCCTTTTGGCTTTCATCTTTCAGCCTTTGCTGGGATGCTTGTAGCAAAAAAAAAAACAAGAATGCCACAGAGCCACTAGGAAGCTTTTCAACACCGTTTTCCTCCTTTCTCTTCCACTACCCACCGCTTCTCTCCTCCTAGCAGACGACAGAATGAGCTGACAAACGACCATTCAAGCCTTCGAAACAGACACACCAGGTCCCAGCGCAGTAACGCTTTCACGTTGCTTTGTGGCCGTGAAAAGCGCCACAGCGAAAAAGGCTCGTTCAACTGTAGTATATCTGAGAAGCGGATTGTGAAGCAGCAGGGAGGCTTGCGAGATGTCCTCTTCCGGTGTTTTACCACCAGCGCCACAACCACACACAACCACACACACAGACATTCATGCGAGAAGCGTGCTTGGCTTTGCGGCTTTCGATTGTGTTTGTTTTGGCGTGGTGGGCGCGCGCCCACCACTTTTCGAAAGTTTTTTCCTCCTCACTTTTCACAGTTCTGCAGGTCTGTGTACGTGTGTTTATGTGTGTGTATGTATGTGTGCGCGTCATTGGGGCGTCCACTTTTTCGCACACTTTATGTCATCTTTCTCCCGGGTGCGACTAACGAGGCCAAGGAGTCGACACCCTGTACCACCGGGGGTGTCTTGCCTTAACCGAATCGAGATAGAGGGAGTACTGGACAACTGGGGAAGTAAGCTGTGGTTTGCCAAGTGTGCTTTACAGCGGCCTTTGTCAAGGATGCTCACGGATCGTCACCGCGAATGCATATAGGTGTGTGTGTGTGCCATGGTGTAGAGTCAAGTAGATTGAAAGATTTTTTGCGTTTGTATGTAATGATATAAACTTATCTCGCCAAAACGAGCACTATTAGTGACCTGTGAAAGTCATTTTTATTTACCTACGCCATTATGCAGTGGGCATTTATACATTATGTTGCAAAACTAATTCATTTAGTGTCATAATCAATTTGATAGTCTGTTTATCTTTGGTGCTCGTTTAACAACGTTTTAGATAGACCAAGTCTGCTTATACCCAAGGATTGCATATATGGTTGTTTGATAAATAAGTTTAGCTGCCAGAACGTTATTTAAGCTTAAAAATAGGCAGAATTATCCATTTTCTACATTTTAACATTGAATAATGGATGCGTGAAAGTTACGGAAAAGCAGTCCTCATCCTTGATGAATTACTCATGGTGGAATAACAGAAAAAAGTTAAACTATTCTACATAAAACCACCAGTTTCGTTTTCACGAGAAGTATGGAAAAGTTCTGACTGATCGTGTGATAAAAACGTTCCTAGTAAAAGCCACTGCACAGTGGAATCAGCCCACACAAACACCGGGACAAAAGTATGTTGTTAGTAGATCGGAATATTTTCTATTGAACAAGGATGATTTATTTTGCCATGATAAATTAATGATTTTTTTCATAATTAGCTAAATTTTGATAGTTTAACGCTATTCTAACAGTTTCCTTGTGATGGTACAGTACATTAGCTATCCTATACATACACTACGGTAGAAATGTAAAGTATCATCCATGTAAAGTATAGTTTCAAACAAAATCATAGGCAAAATCAAACCAAAAAAAAAAACAAAGTCGTATTACTGTAATAACGAACAAAGTTATTGGAATTAAAGTGGCAAAGTAAGTAGTTCACGATATATGACATGTCGTGCTTTACTTACGTTTATACCTAATCTTAAATATTACCTACGATTATATTATTCTCTTAATATTTACATCTATGAAAAAGCTACTAAACAATTATAACATCCCAGCTGTGGTTTTTACTTCATACTCATAATCTTATTCTTGAAAATTAGCTCAAATGAATTTGAAAATTTCACAGTCCTATACATATGATTGCAGGTCTAAAAACTCATAATTTAAATGCCTACTATTTAAATGATCTTTTTTAGCCTGTACTTCTTACAAACTGATAATTACAAAATATGATTTAACTTCTAAAGTGGCGAAAAGGGAATCATGATTTTTGGACACAAGCTTTTTAATAAGTCTAGGCTAGGAAAAACATGAATATTCTAAACCCTATGATTTTCACCATGTTAAAAAGAGACATTTTATTTATTTATTATTTTCTTGTTATAGTTATTGCTACAACTCTCTTGAAAATTAGGTAATTTAGGTAAGTAAGTAAAACATAAGGTTAAGGTTATTAAATGATTTCTCTAAAACATGGTTATCCCTGATAATCAAAGCATTACTGTTTAAAATATTGTCAGTGAAAGATTAATCTTTTATTTACGGGGATTTACGGGGTTTAGAAGGTTATTTTTGCCTTTCTTAATGCCGACTAAATGTATCTATAATAGAGCCAAAATACTCTAGGTATTGAAATTGAAAAAAAAAAAACAAAACAAAACATTTTCATCTCGGAAATGCTATTAATTTAAATTACAATAAGATAGTTTCCTGCTGTTTTGAAGCGTTTTTCAAAAACTTCTCGAACAAAGAAAGAAAAGGTAACTAATTTTGTATCACGTTTTCCTCCACCTTTTCTCGTCAATGGCTCGTTTTAATAGTACCAATTTGTACTCAAAAACCTTAATTACGGGCCAAGATTTTATGGAATTAGAACCAACTGCCGTGCACTTATTTCTGCCCAATGTCACGTCCCAGCGTTGCAACGTATACACACACAGCCTCAAACAAAGTAGTGTTGCATTTTATTTGACGAGTAAAACTTTTCCCATTCACAAAAGTGCACTCTGCGCTCATTGCTGTGTTTGCCGTTTCCGTGTTTTTACTTGCCTGAGTGATCTTGATAAATTGTGAAACGCCAGCACCATCCCAACTAGCGCCAAAAGAAACAGTAGTAGCAGGAAAAAGAAACAAATGTGGATGGAAATGGAAAGAGACGAGAGCAACAACAACAACCTCCCAAGCACGTGCAATTACTGTCATGCAAAAATGTAAGTGTTCGCTTTGCCCGACGGTACGTACAAAGTTGCTGCAGCGAGCAACGAGAGATGCAACGATTTGATGGGTGGGTGAATGAGATGGTAGAAAAGCCATTTTCGTATAAAAATACCCACTCACACACACACCCACCCACGCCCATTGTGCTCGATGCAACTGCAACCGGCGTCGTGTACTTCCTTTTTCCTGCCGTTTTGCTGGCTGTTGTTACGCTTTTGCTTTGAAGCCGTCGACTCTTTGTACCATATCGCCATCGCCGGGGCTAGCGAGTGGGAGAGCTTTTGAGGGTGTTGATTTTTGCAGCCAATCTTGCCATCCCGGTCCACCCGGATGCGGAAACGTTTAATACCTAGGCAAGCACACTGCCTCCGGGCGGACTTAACCCTTAAGCATCCCCCGGTTGTTCCTCAACCAGAAGCAAAGTCAACAATTGATTGCATTTGCTTTGAGCTTTTATTCATCAGCAGTGTGTTTACACAGCTCGCACCATTGTTTAACAATGTAGCCAATGCCAGTTTGTCGCAGAGTCTCGCAAAGCGACGAAATGTAAATGGACAGCAGTAAAGCAAACCGACCGAACCGACCCAACCCGATCGATGGAGCAGCCCAGTACTTCACAGGAAAGCTCGGTTTCGGGCACGAGTGGCGATGCGTCATTTTGCTGGACCAAGGGTGGACAATCAAATTTGCTTATTTCGGTCGAGTTTGACCTCTCTGAACGCCTTTAGCTTGCTGGCGGCGCAAATCGGACTCGGCTTGCGATTTGGTACCGGCCACCAACCGGCCCGGCAAAGGGTCAGCCGAGGTTAATTGTCATGTTTCGTTTATGTGAATCGTTAGGGTGGGCAGTACGCGGCCCAAGCTTTGAAAATACGCCTCGAGAAAGCAAGTAAGAAGACATGTATACGCTCGAGAACGCTAAGGTATGCAAATGAGATTAGCCCGGATCGGCGGAAAAGGTGGCAGCATTGGCTTTGACCGGCCGGCTGCGTGTGAAGTGTTTGGGGGCGTCCATTTGAGGGCGTATTGATTCGGGCCTTAATCTGGGCTAGAGGGTTTGTTTTTTCGGTATGAGACGCAACGGCTAAGCCCGGCATTACACCTTTCGAGGGATCATTTTGGTTTCTGATGAGCGCTAAGAAGTATTGCGTACTTTTGTTTGATTGTGGATGAAAGTGAATGTGACGCAGTAATGCTATTATACGCACTATTGAGTGAATATTAAATGCTTGTTTAGGATCGACGTAGTAGAAATATAGTAGGTAACACCTATTTGTTGTGGATGATAACTCTTTTTGAGAATAACTAAGACTTGTAATAATATTACTTTCAATTACATGTGTACGATCAGTAATAAAAATCATTTTTAAAACAGTTTTTGTGACTTTTTAACGAAAATAATCATTTTAGTAAGTAAATTTTTATATTTTTAATTTTTAAAGATAACCATACTAAGAACAATAAATGTCCAAAAGTGTTTGCAATGTGTTTTCTCTCTCTAATCAACATTCCTCCAAGGAAACTTCAAACAAAATTGGATATAATAATCATCATTACCACGCAAATGCCGCCTGTCTAGACGCGAGATGCATATATTAGCACACAATTTTAGATTACACCACCGTCATTTACCAACGATCTTTGCCACGACCTCTCCTCCTCCTCAAACCACTTCCACTGTGGTGGTGGGGCTGCATTGCAGATAGTTAATTTGGCGCTAGCTTAGGTATAAACATGTCTCACGAAAGCTCTAAACCGTCAACGACAGCTTACCGAGCGTGGATGCCACATTCAATTCCCAGCAGGTCCTTACCGCTGGTACTACTGCTGAGCATTTCTCTCAACACACACACACACATCGTTACAACTTCATACTTCAAACCCTTCGATAAGCCGTGGCATGATTTATATTCAGCTCAGTGTTTCCTCCACGAACACACGCTGCGCGCCTTACCATTATTTACACATCGTCCGCAGCGCCAATCGATCGATCGAGCCCTATGGAAGATACCTGGTCGCAATCAAACACTTCGCGCCAAACCCATCCACCGCGCTAGGCAGTGGATACAGGCACCGACGTGTCTCCCGCTCGGCTCCCGCGGGAACGGGAACAACTCGAACGCTACAAAGGAACGCTCTCACTGTGCGACATGATCACGCGTACACCGCACCAGCCAAGCCCACCAACAGGCTATAAGAGGAATAAATCACGTTTATAGCAGCGACTGGATTATTTCCACCGCATCTCGTGCTGCCAACTATTATTGCCATAAATGGTTGGTGTAATAAAGGGGTTGTGTATTGGGAGCAGAAGGACAGCGAGCGAGTGGTGTGGATTGTATTCAATGAGAACAGATTTTAATTCATATTTGCTTAGTGGGTGATTGGTTTTTGCAGAGCATTTAATTAGCTTGAGGAGAAAGCCCGCGGGTTATGTGTCGATTTCTTTGAAGAGACGGCAGATGGAATCATTTTTGAACGATAAATATTTGCAATGCTTGTGCAATCAATTTAAATTTGCACTGCATTGGGGATATTTAATGTCATTTTATTTTTGTTTGAAATATCTCTCTTTATAGTATTTTGTCCTAATTAAAATTATCCTCAAAAAATATTATTGATAAAGGGTTTTTCGGGGTTTCTCATAATGTTGGGACATTTTCTTGACTGCGCTTTTGGCTCTTGCGAAAAATGATTTATTTATGGGGCGTAAACAAAACCTTTTTGGACAGGCTCAATTGGAATTCAATTGGAATATCCAGTGAGCCTATCTGAAAAAGATGCCGTAGAGTCCACTTTTCATCGCATAAAGTTTCGGTAAAATTCCCTTAAGAAAGAGTCAAACACATTATGAGAACCCCTGTAAAATCTTTATTAAGACTTATAATTGAATAACGGTGTATTCAAATAATCAACACAATCTTAAACAAAATTCTATAATTTTATTATTTATGATGAATGATGAATATTTATGATGATTTACGATGAGTATAACGTTTGTCGTTTAGGTTTCAATGAGCTAATGTGCTGTAATAAACACTTGGGATTGGAATTATCCTTTCCAACTGCATGAAGTATTGTACAATCACTTAGTGGCATGTGTAAATTAGTGACTAATGAGTTAGAATGGTGAGTTATATTGCTAATTTACATTTGAAGAGTCATGACACACGGCGGCAAAATTATTGCTAGTCGGAGAAGAACTTTTCACGCTCAAATGAGTTATTTCACTCATGTATGATTGAATGCACTCTGAGTGAGTTATTCTCCGCTCAGTGAGAATGAATCCATTAGCTTATTTCGAGTGAGATGCATTACCAGTTATATCATAGTTAAAAAATAATCGTGACTTTTTAACTCACCTCATTCATTGCTCATTCAACTCATGCTTTAATTCAAACACTCATTTTGACTCAGTATGTACCTCACTTCTAACCTCAAGTTATGAAAATGGAAGTAGACACGATTTATTCAATAGTGCTTGAAGCTACACAAGAATTGTCTAATGCTCTACAATACCTATTTTGCGTCGCACGTATGTTTAATGTTTTTTTTTGCAAAACCACAAAACACTTGCTAGGGCAATAATAATTAATGTGACACTTGTGTGACACACACGCGCTGCAAGGTGCTAAAAGCATGGTCATTCGAACGTGCGAATACTAAGTGTACTTATACTTTGACTGTAATTCCGCCGGGGGTGGTCGGGCAATATAAATGCCACACGGGTAGAACAATTCTACCGCTCAGCGATGAGTGCTCAACAGAAAACGTGTCAGTTTACCTGCCACGCCACACTTAATGGCTGAATGGACGATTTCTACTGCTTGAAGCACTCAAGCACCGTTTCGCACCCACCCCATCAAAAGTGTCACGTCATTTTCCGACTGTATCACACACACACAGCACAGGACACACGGCGTAGCAAGTACTCAAGCAGTAACAGACGCGCGTCTGCAAAAGTATCCTTGAGCGATTCTGTCCTGAAGCATCCGCTGAAGCTCTTAAGTTTCTTTGCCACAAACCGCTACCACAAACAGCAACACTCAAGTGTCACTGAGCATTGCTTACGCGGGATGGGCAGAGAGAAGCAGCGGAATCAGATTAACATCGGCACAGTGCGAAACGGAACGTAGGCAAAGTTCGCTAGGTGGGTGAGATTTTCGGAGTAATTAAATTGTTGCCTCCGTTAACCGATGCCGTTTGAAGCCTCCCTCCCATATCACACGTGTAAAGCTGTCAATTAGGCCACAAGGTACAAGTCATTCGATCCGATAGGTCCCCGACACTTACGTAACTCGGGTTAGTCTGCCAAGGGTGTAAGTTTTCCATTTCGAAAAAGGAAAGTCCCACACCTCGCACCACATCTTCACCATTGTGAATTAATAATTTCAATTTATTTCGATTCCGTATTCGCCTGACGGCACATGGATGGACCTACTACTATCCTACCCCTAGGTGGCTTTTTGCTACGGCTTACTCTATTACAATAGCCTCAACTTTGATTGGCTCCCTTTGTACTTGTTTCGGTTTCGGTACAACTTTTTCACCTCGGATTGGTACCAATCATGATGGGAAGTGTTCGCCTAGAACGGAAACTACACCCTCAAAGCAGGACGGTCTTGAAGGAGTGTGAGGTATGAAAAATGAAACACGCATACGCTGTGAAGCTTCGAATCGAAGGACGTCGGTTTGTACACTTTATCGTTTAAAAATAGAACCAATAAATGTTGGGAAGGTCGCCGGCGTTCGTTGTCATCTTGGTCGGCGTCGCACCGGGGGTGAATATTATGAATATTTTATTCAGGCGCACCACACCGCTGTATCTTTGCTAAGCTTTCGGGATGCTTTTTCTAGGTAACGGAAGGTACAACCTGAAGCCGGTACGATCGAACGTTTGCGTTTGCCGAACGTTAAGGAGTCACCCATTTTTGCGTTCTTCCCCCTTTTACCGAGCTTGACTGTTTTCTCAAGCGGCAAGCTTGGTTTGTGGTGGAAATGATTAAATTAGGTTTTCATGTGTCGTGGCAAATCCTTCCGAGCATGTTTGCTGTTTCGCTTCGGGCGAACTTTATTCCATTACAGATGACATCACATGCCAAAAAGAGTACGGTGTGAAATGGCATGGAACGGAAATAAAGTTTGGTATAAAAATAAAGGGTTTTTGGAGTGAAATCAGTCATATGGCGTCTAAGAGTTGATGTTTGTGGAAAGTGATGGATTGGATAAACCAACAGCATTGTAAAACAACCTCCTCCAGGCGAGGATCAATAAAGATTTGGTTGTTCTACAGACAACTGTTATGTATCAATGGGATGGAGTACGAATTCGACTAGTTTTTAATGTGAAGTTTGATATTTTGCGACTGAAATTGTGTCTCCATTATGAATCACAACATTATTTATGGTTATATAAACCACCGATCCACAATCCAATCGAATTTGCCCTATGAACCACAACATTATTTGTGGCTATAATCAGAGATCTACCAAATCGGGTATTTTTGGAAAAAGTTTACGGAACAGCTGATGTCATTTTTTGGCTATTGGGTGTAATTGGTATCTATGACATGGCTAGCGTGGTACAGTTGTCAACTCGCAAGACTCAATAAAATGCTCGCCATGGGTTCAAGCCTAGAATGGACCGTCCCCCCGTAGACTGAGGAATGACTATCCGGCTACGTGATACTCAATAAGCCTATATAGGCAGGCTTATATAGGTCATTCTTTAGAAAAGATTGAACAAATCGTTTACTAACAAAGATTTTATTGCACGGCATGCTCTATGGGAAAAATAAAGGTGTTTAATCATAGTATCGTTAGAAATAGGAAAAAAAAGATTGAATATTTAGGTTAACAGGATGTTCCCGAGTTACGCGGATTCGGAGACACACGGTTTTCTAAAGTCCGATCAGTACAATTTGCTTCAAACCCAATGTCCAATGTAGTTTATATAGTATAAATAGTATACAAAAAATAATTCGCTTAAAAGTCAGACATACCAGACTTATCTGAATCGTATTAACTAAATGATGAAACGTATAAAAGTACTAAAAATACCGAGTTATTAAACGCATTTTAGCCGAAAACTAGTTCTAGTTACACGTATTCTACAGATACGCATAAACTCCGTATCTCCGGAACAGACTGTATATCCCTAAACTGCGTAAAATTTTTATAAAATTTCTTGTTTTTTAGAAACTTTGAAACATAAAAATAAAAATAAAGTATTGAATAGTCCATGCAACCGAAAATACCCAATGTTTGCACGGGTGAAACAGAAAAAGGTAAAAACTCGATAAAAACGTAAAAATTAAATACTGGGTAAAAAGGTACAACACTGCTTATAATAACCACAGATTCACAATCCTATCGAAGCCTTAAGACCAAAACTACCATAAACTAGCCAAAATTAGAGATAAATTTTAAAATAAATGTTCAATTTTAAATCACGAATAAATCGAAACAATTCGCAATTTTATTAGACTCGAGCAATTAGACACGATAACCCGCCAAATTACGGGCAAAAAAGAAAACCTCGCCAAGGGTTATCGTTAAAAAAAAAAGCGCAGAAGCTCAAGCAACAAACATTAACTCCACAACTTAATTTCGATGTCCTCCTAACAAAACCGTACAAATTAAAACCGGACATTACCACAAAACCGCGGTAACAGCAATACCTACCGTAGGGTTACTACTACTACCCAACACAATTAAAAGCTATCATCCTACCCCAACAACATTTTCCAACCGAACCAACAAGAAACCAACCGATCGATCGGCTCTGGGTTTCCATCGCCAGCTTTTGGTTGTTTGTTTATTACATACACACACAAATACACAAACAGTTTACCTAAATTCCTGCCCCCAAAATTGGCATCGGCTTCTAGGAAAGGTTGTGAGTCCCGTGATTTTTTGATTTCGTCTTTGTTTCGTCCTGTTTTTTGCACAAAGTTGTAATAACTTGGCATGTTGTTGTAAGGTGCGTCCCGGGCCGGGCAAGGGCCAAGGGGAAAAACATAATCGCTTGAACACTTTGGTCGACAATGACGTGGCAAAAGGAACATACGGTACAACTGTGGAGAGAGCCTTCTTGGGCAGGTTTCCTTTTTACCACACAGTACCTTAATTATGCTTGTCCTCTGAAGGAAGGGACGGGGACCTACACCTGCCTTGTCTGGTTTTGGATTTTAATAACTGCCTGAAGGTCAGGGGTTTGTTGCCTTTTGCTACCATTAGGTTTAATTTTTATTAACACCTACTGTGTGTGTATGTGTGTTTGTTGTGAGCGTTTGATATTGCTTGCTTTACTGAAGTCGCGCAAGTTCGTAAGCCGGTAATGAGCGGGCATTGGATATATTAGGGCCGGTAATCATTCATTTTTTAGCAGTAAAAATGCAGACCGGATGATGCTTGTGTGTGTAGGTAGTTTCCATTTTTTTGCTGCTTTGTAAAATAAGTAATCTTTTAATAGGCAGGTAAATTACGGTGTCCTATCTTAGAGCGGCAGAGAGCCCAGCACAGATTCTCGTAAAAAATAAAATTTAAAGAACAATATCGCTAAAAACTGTTTCTGAAATATTCTCAGTACACATTAGGACAGTCCGATGAGGGACGAGCCGAATTTTACATAAATTGAAGCAAAATGTTGCTACAAATCACCACCGACGGAGCGACCCAAAACGAGTGACGATGACGAAAAATTTCAATTATTCACCAACACGCACCCACTCCCTCCCCTCTCCTCCACAGGTGAGTAGCAACCGGCAACGGAATTTACGGTTGCCAAACATGCCCGGAAGCAAAGGTTCGTTGGACCGAGCATAAACCCGTCTTCGGCGAAACAACAGATCTCTGTCCACGACGTACGTCCCTCGAACTCGGAAGCGAAAGCGAAGCAGCGAGGCACCAATATCGACAACAACTGGGACTGTGTGGCTTGTAGGCCGGTAGGAAGGAACAAGGACGTCAAATAAAAAGGGAGGGAGAAACATAACAACAAAGTTTGGAGAATCCTTTACGCCAGCAGCTTGGTTGCGCTATTCGGTTGCAAGCTTTTCGTAAAGTGGGACGTCCCGGAGGATGGCAAACGTATGATTCAAATTAATAACGTTGTTTTAAAGTAGCTTACGGTGTACGGGTTTATGGTTGGACTTCACCATTGCTTTTGAAGTTTTTAAATCCATTGATTAAATGTTTTACGGTAGCGGATGGAATGAACAATGTCGGGCCGCACATGGCTACTAATTGAATACAGGCACAGGAAGGTGGCATGCCTTAGCGGATAAAACGCGTCCCCTGGGTGGGACTGTTACCGATGCGACAAAAATGAAATGACAAACATTTGTTATGCAGATTTATTCCTACGGGATCTCCCCTGCGCTGGTGTGGAGGGAGAGCAGGGATCCGTACGGCTTATATCCGACGATGTCCAGGGATTTACATGCGCTGACAGTACACAGTGCCGTCATTATTCAGGCGGGATGTATGGTTTGACTCTTGAGCAATAATAAATTATTGCCGGTAGCCCGTGCGCAAACACGTGCACGGTGAATAATGCAACGAAAGTAACGCAATTAATTTAATGTATTGATTAAATCCCTTAAGCCGTGTGCAGTCGAAACATGTCAATCCGAAAAACACTGTTGCTACACACAATTGACCGTATTGTTTGCAAAGTCGTCTTCTGGTTCCATTGGCGCATTAATGAAGCGTGTCATATGATGACAACTTTTCACTTAACGTTTGAAAATATAATTGAATCCAATCGAAAGCTCCGCCTCCTTTCTGCAACGGTAGTTCGTAAGGCAGCTTAATATTAATTTGCTCTTAATGGATTTGGCTTACGGTTTTGAGAGGTTTCAGGTGTGTATTGGCAACCATAAGTCATTGGCATTAAAGTCTGTTATTAATCAATCGAATGCGTTGGTTCTGAGCGGTTCATTAGGTACGACGGCGGGACTCCAGGACTTATAACTAATCCGTGTATTTGACATCTCTATATGAAAGCATCAAACAACAGTATAATTAATACATGCTAATAATCTTATTAAAGTTAATTGTACCAACTTTGTTCAGAGAAGAACTAATCTTGATTTATAACAAGAGTAGTAAATGATATAACCAAAAGATTAAATAACTCTGAAAGTTTCCTTAAAGGCAAATTTACAGTGTTTCCCAAGTCAATTTCGAAGGTAAACATTGTTCTTCACCGCCTGCAAAATGTTATTCCACATCACTCGCATACATAATTTCCATCATAATAATTTTTAATTTCTTCAGCATGATTTTCGACACTTCAACATTGCCATCGTATTTTCACCAGAGTTTGCAGCCGAATCTCATCAATCGTTGCCAGTTAAAGTGTAGAAAATCATGCTGAAGAAATTAAAAAATATTATATAGGGTTTTCCATGTCTCTTTCGAATGTGCGCATAATTATTCATCGCATCCAAGATGTTTTTCAACAGCTGTCAAGTGGTATATTTGCATCATTCCAGTCGAATGATGACATTGTTTTTCACCGCGTGCAAAATGTTACTCAACATCACACTGATCATGTTTCATTTCTGATGTTTCATTTCCATCATCTTAAATTTTTAATTTTCTCAGTATGATTTTCAACACGTCGCAACTGTCGCAACGTCGGTGGACTGAGTTTGACAGCTCTTTGTGATGTGTTGAACATTATTTAAAAGAAATGAAATTTTATTGTGCTGCAAATACAACACGAAACGTGCTGTTGAAAATCATCTTGCAATCAGTGAATAATGCTGCGCACATTGAAGATTAACTTGAAACCCCCTGTAAAGTATAGGCATTCACACAGAAACAGTATGAATTCAGGAACAAAAATAACACGCTGCATTGAAAGACTCACCAGGTAAAACTTTGTTCAATTCGCAACTCAATCTCATCCTGTCACAGTCATCGCTTTGATTGATTTTTGTTTTCTTTTCGATACCGTCTACCAAATACGTCACACAAAAGAAAGCATACTTTGCATAGCGAGATGCATCATCGCCTACACAAAAAGAAAGTAACGACTACAACAACCAGACAAAAAAGAGAAGAAAGCAATCCTGGAAACTTCTAGCCAGCTCGTTAAGCATAACCGTCAGCATATGGATTGCGTTCCAGAAACGTCCATCAGCGTGAAGAATCTATGCGCGTAAGGTTTTTTTTCTTTTGGGGTATATTAACATACGCCCCGAATGAAGTTGCTACTAGGCGTGTATGGAAAAACGTAAACAACTTTGTCGTTCGGTTCATATGACGGGGACAGGCGCCCGCCACATCGGTTTGTTGCTTCACGTACGCGCGGCGTTTGTTTCTTACTGCTCGTCGCGCCGACGCTCGGTTTATGAAAAGTTGGAGAAAAATCGTTACCATTTTCTATTCACTCACCGAGACAGGCGGCGATCCAAGGGGTAGTGAAGAACAGGAGAAACGGTACGCAAGGTAGTGAATAAAAACGAAAAAAGAAGCTTAAGTCTGTTTGCTCAGCACCGGGAAGCGTTGAAGAAGTAATGCACAATCCGGTACTACATCTGACTGCAACTTTGTCTAGTCTTGGGAAATGCGGGAAAACGTAACGTGACGAAATCGTCCCCCGCTTGGCACACCGCTGATGTTAGTGTTTGTGTTCCATTTTTTATTCGGGATTGAATCCTGGCAACAAACACACTCTCGTTTTCAAGTTTTCCTTCGTATTCGTTACTGCTCGATTTAAGTGTTACTGAGGGAAGTAATTGAGCTGAAGTTTTGAATAGTTCATTTAGCCTTCGAATTCATTTCATATTTTCATTTCAGTCAAAATTATGCTCCCCAAAAAGCTACCATAGTAACGTGGCAAGCAATTTCACGATTTTCCGACTTGCCAGCTTTCCCTGACGCCAAGGCAACAACGAAACCCGCATATTACCCAAATCCCACAAACAACTTCACCACCCGTGTGCCTTTAGGGGTGTGTGTGTGTGATATTCTGTGCGAGACTGTAACGACATCGTTGTCCCTTTTTTGCGGTTCAGTACCGACCAACCTCCCTCGAATCGGGTGTTTGTGGGCGTTAAAGAGGTAGCAACATTATCACGTGTCCCCAAAAAATCTAACCTTCCCTACAGGACGACGGTGTACGGTGTTGCCCGAGCAACCAAGAAGGGGTTGGGCGAGAGAAGGGAGCAAAGCTTGTCGAAAATTCGAGAATTTCTTTCGAGCAGTAGTTACTACGTGTTGTTTGTTTTGTTATTTACTGTATTTCGAAACATTCAATCGCGGGGCCGGGTACCGTGTGTTGAGAGGATGTTCGATTTTCGTGGAAAATTTACTGCCACACGGCTAATGAATTTCTAATGGAGATTGATTAGATTTTGGAAAATATATACACTTGATGTGGATTGAACAAGGAAAAACAGCAACAACTCAACAGAAGAGGGTCTCGGTTGCTATGGGGCGCCGATTGGGCCAACATTATGGACATGGCTTTTGGGAGGGTATGTTGAAAGCCGGTTTATGTGGCCTGGTTTCCATGACAGCAAAGTACATGTGTAGGCTACGCGTTAGGTTTGTAATATTTGCTAATATTGAACATTATTTGTTGATGACAAATTGTGCCCTGAAAAAGGAGGTTTGACATGCTAGGTACTAGCTTTTCCGTGAAGGTAACGCGGGCAATTTGAATATTTTCTTTATGTTTTTGTTTATGTTAAATAAAAAGCACACAACCGAGCACGAAGTAAGACTCAACCTGAAGTTCACGACTGAGAATTGTTTATATTATCTATTTTGGCCCGTTTACATGGCTATGTATCTCTATTTCCAGGTGTTCCTTAAATGCTAAAGGTACAGCAATTGATACTGAAACTTAATTGGTAGTCGAACTGATGCCCGATCCAAACCGGTGCTGGAATTGATACTGAACCCATACTGGGTTTGGAATAGATCCTGAAATCATACCGATCATGTAAGTTACTCTGAAACCATATTGGCTCTATAACAGATACATTTATAAGATACTAGATCCCATTTTGCACCGGTCCTGGAACTGCTCCCCATTTCGTAAAGATCAAGAAGCTAAACCTGAATCACTACTGGATTTACAACTGGTATTGGTGTTCCCATATTGATATTCCCATATTCCCATATTGATCCTGTAACTTATACAGAAGCTTTATCATTCCTGGTCTGGCACTCATACTGCCCCTGGAAATTATCCTGGATCCATACCAGCCCTGGAGCTTATCGAGATCACCTACCGGTCCTGGAAGTCAACTTAAACTCATAATGAACCTGAAACTGATTCTGAACCCTGACCGGTCCTGGAACTGCTCCTCAACCCATAAAGATCCAGAAACTAAACCTGAATCACTAATAGACTTTGAACTGAATTGCCATTCCTGGAATTGATCTTGCATTCAAACTGGCCCTGGAAATGATCCTCGATCCATACCAGTTCTGGAGTTTACCGAAAACACTTACCGGACCTGGAAGTCATCTTAAACCCATAATGGTCCTGCAGCTCATCCATATGTTATTTCAATTCAAGAATTGTGCTTGAATCTGTCTCAATCAAGGAAAGAATTGTAAACCTGTTTTGATGCAGGAACTGATAAAATATCTGCTCTGATCTAATAACTAAATATGCTAATGGCTAATGAACCATTCCTGTGAGCTGTTTTTTTAAAGTTCAATGAAGGAATATAGCCCTACCAGTTACCAGGCAGGGACAAATGTGATGCGCATTACTCATTACTAGAATTTTAGCTTTTAAAATCAGAGGTTGACGAGTGTTTGTATGGAGTGTTGATGATACTTGTCAAACATCATGTACACACATTAGCTGGAATCGTTAAACACCCAAAGGGATTTCTGTCAAGGGGTACAAGCCGGTACTTTACAAAAGTGGTTATCTTGAAAAAGGTAACAAATGACTAGAATTCGGATTGATTAGTTTGACGGGATTAAATAAAAATCCTAAAAACAAAACATCAGATGGACGCTTCAGATATATTCCCACGTTATTGAGCCCAGTGCGAAACGTTTGCTTATCGTTAACGCAATGCTCGCTATGCGCTAACGCACGTAACGGTTATCAGCCAGCACCGTATTGATCTGGATGGAAGAATATCGGAATTTAATTTCATTGATAACCAGGAATTGCAATGTCTGTATCGATACTACTCATTAAATTGATATGCTGGCTTGCCATTTATCTTTAACAGTAGTTATCAAACACCTTTCCCGAAAAGCAATCCATCTGAAAGAACACGAATTGCGCTGCTCGTTCCTGTCCATTTGGCTGATCCCCTTTATACATTAATTAATTTCAGTTCGCGTAATCTCTTTCCCCAAGCGTCCGGTACTGCTGCTATTGGTGTACAGAACAAAGAACACTCAAAAGGATGAAAAGCAGTCAGAAAGAGAGAGAGAGAGAGAGAGAGAGAGAGGGATAAAGAACACGATAAACCATTGTTTGCTTCTCACCGACTTTCCCGGGCAGAACCTAGCGCTATCGGGAAAAGGGATTTTCACCTTTCTGGCGGAATCGATTTCGAACAGCCATTTGCTGCTACGAAAATTTCCATCATTACTCTTGCCAGCCGATAATTAATCCGATCCGTAACCGGGTGCCGGACACTCTCCTCGCCAGCTGTGGTAGTGTTTGGGTAGGAAAGTTTTCGCCAAACGCACTTTATTCACTTGCTTCAGTTTTCCCCCGTCAATTGGAAGCGTTCGAACGTAAAATCGAAAAGAAAAGGGATAAACATCAAAATCAATCAAATGCTGATTTCGATTCGATGCTGCCCCGTTGCGGGTGGTCGTCGCCCAATCGATCCGGTTGACCTCAAAACGAAGGTTTGGAGAGGTGGGAAGTGTTTTCTTTGCTTTTCTTTTTTTTTTTATTTCATTTTAAACAGCACCGGAAACTGGGCGAACAACCATTGGAAAGCGAAGTTTGGGGGGCAACTTCCTGGCAAACGGTGGTAAAATGTGCGATGGTAGTAAAATGGTAAAAGCAAAACAAACGAAATATATGCGTGTATGCGTGAAGGAACATGGAAAAGAGCAGAGAAGGAAATAAAGTAACAAAAAGGCAGAATGGGAGAGAGTGATTTGGGCAACAGAAGCCGAGCGCTTTTCATTTCGATGCAAACGAATTTGTTTAAGGCGGGGGTCGGCGCAATTCATAATTTATCTTTGCAAATGCAAAATTTTCGGTTGAAAAAAAAAGAACAAACAGTGTGTGACGAATATAAAATACAGTCTAAGAAGCGCGGGCAGCAGTACAAACACGGCACACCACCATCCCGTGGGGCCCCGTGGTGTCGGCAAATGTCGAATGCATACTTTATGGGCTTAGATGAGTAAGCTTTTTTTCCCCCCACTCCGTTCCCTGGTAGTCGGCCCAAGCTTTTATACAGACCGATGGAAAGAAGGGGGGGAGGGAGGGAGGAAGGCAAGAAATCGATTCGTTTTGACCTCCTTCCAGGGCGGGGAGGAAACAACTGACACGGGAGCGAGCTTTCTGTTTGCATGATCATCAACGTTATTGGTGGTGGTCGGCTTTGCCGGAATAGCCTCAGCCCCGTTAGGCGTCGGTTTTTGGAAGGAAGGGGGAAATGTTCACATTATCTGTTTCATGTCCAGATTTACAGATCTTATTGTAAAACATGTTAAGTTAAGAGTCAGTATTGTTGTGTATTAAAAGACGACCAAATATCAAAGAAATGTACGAAATTTCGCATAAAACTCAAACATATTGTAACGAAAAACTACACTTAAATGATGCACAATTCTATTAATAACGTAAACATCCTTCAACAAAGCAAGTAAATATAAAAAAAATGTTATATGTTGGTGCAAACGAACACCTTCAAGCGACGGCATAACCTATCAAAATGGCATTTAAATGTATCGTTAAACAAAACCAGGGTGAAAATACAACAAACCATCAAACGGTAACACGGTGGCGCATTTTACAACTTGCGTGCGTGTTGTTGCCGCGAATAGAATGTGTCTGTTTGTAGTAAACGAAACGCGATTTAAATACAGTTCCTTCCCTTGCCCTTCCTGCTTGCTTTCCGAGCCCCATCTTAGGCACGTTTACGGTTTCCATCAAAACAATCTATTCAACCGGGGCAGAGGAAGCGACGTTACATAAACGGTTAAGGGAAGCCCATAAACCGGACAGACATTGAGGTCAGCAGCAGACGTTCGACCCCCCAAACCCTCGCTCCACCATCAGAGCAACTGCCACACCAACCTTTACCACCATTCGGTTCGTCGTTTCGCTAATGGATTGGGAATCGTGTGAGTCACCTAGTTGAACGTCCGGTTCTTGCATATTACTGTGCCGCGCAATTGAAGCGAAGGGAAAGAAGAAAAAAAAACAACCAATTCTCCCCCCGCCCGGAAGGGACAGTTGGAACAAGCACGCTTCTGTACTCAGGGACAGCAGCAGCAGCACCAGCAGTAAAAAAAGCCTCCGGGTTCAATCTAAGCAGCACCATTAAAGCTGGACACCACACCATCGAGTTCTCCGTACGCTGTTGATTGCGCGTGTGCCAAGTGCAATGGAGATCGTGGCAGGTTTGCAAATACCCTTGCAGGCTGGCTGGTTTCGGATCCGGTTCCCGGAACGGATTTTTCTCTGCATCATCGTCCGCTGGAATTTCGCGCAATTCATAGGAAGTATTAGGTCTTTTTTCACGTTTATTTGGGCTATGCTAACAAAGTTGCGTCTAACATTTGCGCAAGATAACGGTGGAGCGGTGGAGAAGAAAAGAGCGGTTCCATAAAATTAAAAAAAAAATACAACCACGACTTGCCCAGCAAGTCACGCTGAATAGGGGGTCGTAATGCAAACAAAGCGCGTCTACTATACGCTTACAGTGTGTGTGGAGATAGTATGTGGTTTGGTGAACGTGGAATTACGAGCGAACTAGTTCACAGTTTTGCTGCATATTGTGCATACTTTATGGTAAAAATCACAGGCTGTGAGAAAGCACAGTTTGTCGATTCGTGGAGATATCGATAGGATTTGCCTTTCTAATGCAAATGTTTGGTACAAGCAAACACTTTAGTTCATAAGGTTTCGTTTGTTTAGTCTTTTATAGAAGTGAAATTTCAATCTTGTAGAAGTAAGTTATTGTACTGTGGGTTTTATGGAGCTAAGGAAAGTGTCTAAGACACTTATTCAATAGTAGCAAATTAATAATTGCGTTTCTAAAAACCTAAGACCTAAAAGTGACTGACTTACGATTAATATAGCAAAAATATCATGAAACCTGCGTTTCTGTTTATAAATAAAAATAAAAATGAGAACGATTGGAACTTAATTTCATGAATGCTACTTGTCTATTGAAGCTTGAAAAATCATTAGTAAAAGTAACAATTTTAATAAATTTGTGATAAATAAACACGAAATGTAAATACTTGTGATGAACAGAGCACTTGATATACACCTCCTTTCAAAACTAAACATATTTCAATACATTATAATTTTTATTTTTTCCAAACATCAATCACTTACATATTTTACTTTAAAACTCTTAAATTGTTCTCTCGTTCAATTAAAACGACGCTTTATTGAACATATTTTGCCATTTTGCAAAAAAAAATCATTCGTTCAGATTTTTTCACTCAATTGTTGTAATCTTTTCAAGATGTCATCGTTTTCTAAACACTGTTTAGCTCTTTATACTAAAAATGCTTTATGTTTTGAAACATATTTAAGCTGAACTGTTGGTGAATAGCGGTCCTGTGGTGTAGTCGTCAACTTATACGACTTTACAACATGCCCGTTGCGGGTTCAAGCCTAGAAAGGACCGTCTCCCCGTAACTAGGACTGACTATCCAGCTGCATGGTACTGAATAAAGTCTCGAAAGTATAGACCGACATGTCCGCATAGGACGTTTACGCCAAATCGAAGAAGAAGAAGATAGGTAAATCGATAGAATAGTAAGATCAACGAAAACATTTAACTTAGCATTATTATCATAACTATTTCTGGCAGAAAATAAAAGATATAAATAAGGTATTGGAACAATATTGTTAAAAACATAAAGAAAGAAATAAAAGAGCAATATTTTAATTACAAAAGTCATGTCTGATAAAAAAGATCAACGCCGACTAGAAGCTGGCATTAAATAATACATAAAACTAGATAAATCTTAATGAACAAAATAATAAAAAAAAAGATATGAAAGAAAAAGTTAAAGTAAACAACTTTCGAAACCATTTCGATACGATATGAAATTCTCGATGATCGATTTTATTTCCCCCAGCCAGCATTGAACAGAATGCATTTCTGTGTGTGAAAGATAAAACTTTTCCACCTAACAACACCACCCAGGCTGCCAACCCCTCCACCGTGGGCCAAACAACAAAAAACTATGGAAAAACAAACCCAAACAAAACAGCTGTCATGGCAAACTACAACTGTGTGAGTGTGGTCGTGTGTGTGTGTCTGTTTGTGCTGCGTCGAAGCCGTTTTGACCTTTCGGCTGGCTTCCACCGTCCACTTCACCGGGGAGCGCCCTGGTTTGCCCCTTCCCCCCCACCCCTCCCATCCCCTTTAACGTCTGCTCTTACCTGCTGTTCCAGCTTCTGGTGCCGGCTGCTGGCATTGTTGTTGTTGTTGCTGCTGCTGTGGTTGTTGCTGTGGTGGTGGTTGCCACTGCCACTGGTGCTGCTGCTGGTATTATTGATTGCACTCATTGCGCGGCGTCGTTCTTTCGCGGTGCTCTACCTCCTTTCCACGCCGCGGCCACCTCATCCACACACGCACTCACTCGCTCGGAGGGGGGGGGGGGGAGAGCAAAAGCACACCACATACACACACAAAAACACACGCGCGGACCACAGTGACACAACCCGGGGAAGCTCGTCAACAAACGGAAGCACAATCCGAGCGTCGTCAAGGATGTACTTTCTTCCCCTTCGTTGCAGGATATATTCGTTGGTGTAACGTTGACGCAATTTTTTAAAACACCTCACTAACACATATGCACACACTGCTACACACTGTGTCACACAAGCACAAACTGGTACACAACAGAGCACTGGAAGCAATCGGTGGCAAACTGGTGCAATCTTTAAATGCCGATAGCCCGCAAACTCTTTGCGCCGATTGGTACCAATTATCAAACACCGATACCGCGTTGCCAATGATAAAGTGGACGATGCACCACCAGTGCAGATCGATGCGCCACGACCGTTGCAATAGAACGCGCGATGATGCGTTCCTGTCGCTCGTTCCTGTGCTTGTGTACAGCAACAAACAACGGGCCCAACGCTACCACTACCACCAACAAAGCTGTGCACGTTGTGATGTCATACGGATCGAAACTATTTTATCGATACGGAGACTCAATACGGTTCAGACGCTTATTAAAAAATCATTTACCGTAGCGGGCAGGGCCGTCCACACAGCAACGCTTTGGGTGGTTTTGGGGGCGACAAGGGGGCGACAAGCTTTGCACAATTCCGCCCGAAAAAAAAACGTTATCCTGTACACAAACACCACCGCAGCGTACACCTGGACGGTCAAACAAATGTGGCTTTTACGCACACACACACACACACACTTGTGTAAAAGGAACACTGCAGGACTGCAGGGATGTTCGGAGTGTAAATTTGGTTTTCCCTTCGATACCGTACGGCGATGCCAAACAGACCGACGACACGGACACGGACCGAGTGCGCGTACGGCTGCGTGTGTGCCTCTTGCTCTGGACGCGAACGTTATGAAAATAACGGTAATGGGCCCCGAGCCCCGTACCGAGAATCAACCAGTGTGGCCAGATTATTTTGGCGGTTTTCGGTAGGCGCATCAAAATTTTATCGGTAGTTTTCGGTAGGTTAAAACTCGAAACTTAACTCGAGTTAAAAGAAGTGAAAGCGAAAGAAGTGTTAAAAGGATGAAGGGGAGGGGTTACTAATGCGCAAGATGAAAGTTCCATTTCAAAAGAATATGCATCCTTTACCTAGGATATGGATTAGATTTGGTTCAGCGGTTACACAAATGAAGGTCTTTCTGAAGTGTTGATCTGAAAAATGTACTAGAAATTCTAAGCCAAAGAAGGACTAAGATGCACATTTTCTTCTCAATGGTGACAAGTTCTTTTTCTCGGGCCTCCACGCGACCTTAGAGCCGCTGCAGTGCTCCATCGGATACGATTTTATCGTACGTGCTGTCATTTGATTTTCGCTGGATTATTTACACTGATTTGATTGTTTGGCTGAGTTTTATAGTTCAATGATTAAAAAATTGAGATTTTTTCATTCAAACCCTAGATATATATATACATCGGTATTTCTGGTCACTTTGCCCACTGGGCAAGGCGAGCTTTTTGGCGGCCACCGTCGCAAAACCGTCGCAAAACGTCAAAACCGGCGTCGCATGTACTGCAAACCGACGTCGCCAGCGAGCGAAACTCGCAACGATTTCGAGGCGCTGGCGACGGTCGTTTTTGACGTTTTGCGACGATTATTGACCTTTCGAGCGAGCTTTTGCCCTGCGGGCCAGTGTGGCCAGATTATATTGGCAGATTTCAGCAGGAGCACTGTTGAGAACGCACCCATTTAAATTTTATCAATTATTTTACGGATTAATTTCTTTTTCCCTACTAGCAAAGAGAATGAAAAAGTGTGCGTCTTTTATAAATAATGTATGTGGTTTGAAGCAAGATCGTGTGAAGCTATGAATTGAAATGTGCTTTTATTTGCAATAAAAATGATAAAATATTTATAAACCAAGTTTAATGTGTTAAAGTTTTTCTGTTGATTCGGGTACACCAAGTCCGTATGAAGGGAAGCGCACAGCGCGCTAAGAAAGAAACGAGCGGGAGGGGGTTTCAGTCCAGCGCAGCGCAACTCGCTGGAATCAAGTGGGGTACCAATTCAGCGCAGCGCAAGCCGAAAGAAACGGAAAGGAAGGGATATGAGGAAAATACAATGAAACAGCGCGAGTGAGCGTTCTTTTCAGTGAGAGCGCCTCGTGCATTTTAAAGACATGCAATAGAGCGCATTCTTTTCGTGGTACCCGACAGACAAAGAGAACGAAATTTTCAGGCGAGGGGTAGGTAGAAACACGCGGTGGGGGCCCGGCCCAAGATCGGATCCAAAGTCCGTTGTTTTGGGCTCGAAATTAAAAATGGCGAATGGAGCGCTACCACGGAGAGAATGCGCTCTCTTGCTTGCCTTTAAAATACACGAGGCGCTCTCGCAGTAAAGAACGCTCGCTCGCGCTGTTTCATCATACCC
>SIXB01002616.1:0-27322 GCA_007018985.1 Anopheles bwambae
GTGGTACTAAGCTTCTTGTAATTATGTTGTAAGCAGCTAATCGAAGGGAAAACAAATGGCGTCTCATTAATCGTTCGTTTCGTATAGCGATTGGGTTGCTAAGGGTAAAAAAGCCGAAGGGAAGGTTCCAACAACTCTTTCTTGTTGGATATACAACTTTATGCAATAAATGTTAAATCTTTGCCGATAACATGTTGTTCTGCCTTTTAGCATCGCATAGTATATTAGAAAGTAATATTATAATAACATGGTCTTCAATTATTGTTGATGATTGTTAAAGGGGTACAACATACAATATATTTAAATCCCCCCCTTTTATAAAAACAACCTCAAAAACAACCGCATTGTTTTTATCTCGTGCCTTTCAAAGCTCCTTTCTCCTTTCTGATTGAGCTGTATCGGTGGCGATGAGAGCACTCACTCAGAGCAATCTCGGTGCCGATGCACTTCACTCCCCCGCGGAATAACTGTGCGGACAGTCGAAGTCCCCTCTCTTGTGCTGGGAATTTGATACCTCGACGGATACCGAAGTTAAGCCGCTGCATTTTCAACCCCGCAAGGCTCGCTGGTGCGTCCCAAGGCTAACGAACGGCTCTGAGTGACATCCGTCACTAATCCTTGCCTTAAGGTAATCATTTTACTGACCAATCTTTTCGGGCCACTTCAGGCTACTAACGGACTGTTGTTTTACAGCTTTCCGAACGGTATATGAGATTTGTGGAGTTTTGTGCCCGATCGGTGGCTTATTTTTCTTTCGCTCCCCCTGAACCAACAACCGTTTTGATGCGGTCTTGTCGCCATTTGTCTTTGTTCGTTTGTTTCTTCGGATGGCTTCGCAAGCTTGATTGACCAATGCAGGGGGAAAGAAAATGGGGAGACAGAATGGGTTAAGAACACTTCATCGAAAGCGTCGATCGTTGATGTCGGTACCGGAACACATAGTTGGAGATGAATGAAATAGAATGCATACGGCGATCAAAAACCCCTAACCCTTCCAAAGTATCAATGTTTTTGTGGCCAATGTGTGTTTTAGTTTTTTTTTTTTTCATTGTCTCATGCACCTAAACGCAGAACCACCTTTTTGGTTTGTAGATGCTTCGTTTCTACAAACCATATCAAAGACATTCATTGGAAACAATACCAATGCCTTTTCACTCCAACCATCCCCCGAAACGTAAGCGATGGGGCTCCAAATTCAACAACGATACAACATCTCAATCACGGTCGTCAAGAAAACTGTTGGCATACGGGGGTAGAGAAACGGTTCGTTTTGCGTTAAACATGCCCGCATATAACACTCGGAACAGCCGTTCCCATTCCCCGTTGTTGTTGATCCTTTTTTTTACGTGATGTCATAAATTTTTCTTACGACATAAATGCCTTCCCTTGCCAAGTGAGTGAAGCTGATCGAAACACGACCTTAAACAGCACACACACAAACAGCGGGACAAAAACAAAGCAAACGTTTCACCCAAATGCACTTCCACGATGCACGATGCAGTGTCTATACGCGATTGTAGGGGGGAAACGAAAGAAAAGGAAAGAAAGCCAGTGTATTTGTGTGTGCAGTGCATATGGGAAGGCAATGTTGTGAAGGTGCGTGATGCTAATTAATTTGCATACAATTGTGGTGTTTGCTTAATTCAATACACATTCGATTCGAAATTGGCTAAGTGGCGTTGTGCAATTGGAGCGCGCAAAGTATAAGGTGCGCAAAAGCGCAATTGTGCACGTGCCGAATGAGGACGCTTTTGCTTTTATTTAGAACGACGTTGGATTTTTGTTGTTTATGGGAATTGAAAACGTTTAATCACTTTGTTTTTTTCCCCCCAAAACAATACTTGAAACAACCTTTACTCTTCTTCAGTCTACACTCACTCAAAACTCCTCGTCAGTGTAAAGTTTAAGCATTGTTTGTATGATTTATTACATTTTCGGCATGGTGCTGTCACGTTATTTGTACTATTATTTGTAACGTTTCATAACGAACCGTCCATACGGTTGGTCCTTCATTTTCCACCACCAACACCAGCAACAGCATGTTAGGGTGCGTACCAGGGTTAAGAAACCATTACGAACCTTCGACCGGTTACCCTGGGGCCCCCGTGTCGGGGATGTCAGATATCGGAGCAATCGGAGTAGCGCAAGAACGACATTCGATATACAGCAACAGAAACAGTCTTCCCATTCTCGTACGCGAAACCCGAATGTTACGCATCGGACATAAAACGCACAAAAAAAGGTAAAAAAGGGATGGAAGAGATTAAACCCTTACTCTTTCTACACGACCCGCCGGCACTGCTAAATGCTAAAAATGAGCTTTTCGTCCGTTCGGAGCAAACCAACCCCGATGCGAAGGCACAAACCCGAGTAAAGATGAAATGCTTTTAAAACGCAAAACGTATAAAACCCCCGCTAACATTGTGCGAGAGGGGTGTGGGGGCTCATTGCGGGCTGCTGCTGAAAACGAGGGGGAACAATTTTCGTTACTCAGTTTTATGATTATTTATTATTTGCATATACGATGTTGATTTCTGTGTTTAAAATGTGTATAAATAAAAACAGCGTACATAAATAATATTCATTAAAATTCACTTCATCGTGTTTTATTGCGGGCTATCATCTTGCTTTCGGGGCAGAGCCACGAATGTAGCACGCTCCGGGGACGAGCGCACTTTTCATCTGCTCGGGATTTGCGGATTCCGATTTGGGAGAAGGCGCAGGGTGGAAGAAGGAGGAAGAGGAGGGATTGCAACCAATTCTGTATGTTCTGAGATTGCGGCAAAACCAATCTCGACCGTGGCTACCCTGTTCAGCAAGTGTCCTTTCCGGTCGGTATTTCGATTTCACATTTTCACCGTCCGTGCTGAACGATTACGACCGTGCGTCTGCACCGGTTCCGCAGCGTCCGCAAGAATTCCTGCTGAGTTTTATTTAGATTAGATTACGTACTTTCGGTTTCGGTTATGAGCTTCTGTATTTTTAGGGGGGCTTTAAATGTTACGTTTTTAATTCAGTTTTTGGTCTGCTGAAAGCGCTTAACCAAACGCGGCAGCCCTGGCTAAGGCACGTTCGATTGCCTGCTGCCGTACTTGATCACGGTATTGGGCTCGTAGCCCGGCCTCAACACTCGTCGTGCCGGTGCTTGAAGAGTCAGCAGTGGTTTCGGATGCCGCGGTAGTGGTAGCCGCTGCTTCCGTCGTCGTCGAGTTGTCCGAGCTGGAAGTCGTTTGGGCCTCGGTGGTAGTCGTTGCTTCGGCAGTCGTCGTTGTGTTGGAGCTGTCGGAAGCTTGTGTCGTAGATGCAGCAGCAGTAGTAGAAGCCTCACTAGTAGTTGCTGCGCTAGTAGTTGCTGCGCTAGTGGTCGCCACTGTTACACCGTACCGTTGCTGAATGCGCTGTTGGGCTATTTGGGCCCGCAGCTCCTGAATGGTTAGTGCATCTGCAACAAACGTCTAACAGAGAGATAATCGCTAGTATTAGACTGCAATTGTTGGAATAAGAAAATTCTCTTCTACTTAGTCCTAATTCGTACCAGGCACAAAAGAACCACGACCACCGTAGGTGTCAGTTTGCGACGGTACATTTCCCCTCTTGTTGTTGTCTGCTTCAATGCTTCAATAAGACTGAATCATTGCTAGCCGGTTTAAATGTATTTTATAGAACACGAACAAAACAACTGAACAAATAAAACGCTCCACAAACGTCACAAAGTGCTCAAACCCATTCGAATATGGCACTATGAATAATAATGAACAAAACACAACATCTTCTTAAACACGTGCACTGGAATGTGATGAAAAACAACCAACCATGCTAACAAGTGCTCTGAATGAAGCAGAAACGGAATCGTTACTCTTGCAGCCACCAGAACGAGCTGAGCTTATTAGCACCTTTACCGTTGCGCCGTTCATTTACCAAAAAAAACCCAATATTCCAATGTCCCATAAAGTTCGCTGCCATTTTCCGCCACTAAAACAAACAAAGTGCATCGTAAATTTAATCAACCACAATACGGCAATCATTCCCGGCTGCATCGCGAGCTGCTTAATGCCACGATTTCTTCCGCTGGCCCCAATCCTAAACTAACGAATCTAATGGCCGGGACAGTTTTGGTGCAGCTTTGGCTTCTTCGGTTTGGGGTTAAATTATTCCCCAAATAAAACAAATAGCTGCTTCCCCTTCGCGTCGCAGCAAAGGACCCGGTACCCCGTTCCGCCCGCTAAAGACCTGGCGAACAAACGATAACGATAACTTGCAGCATTCAAGCACGACCGAAAACATGCATTTCTGGTCGATTTTGCGTAATTATATCGAAATAAAATACAGCCCCGTTGCCCGAGTTGCAGGACGGCCCAGAACGGAACGCACTAAAGTCGGAGCCGGGCCAGACCGAAGCCGATCGAAATATTTTCGATGATCATCGAAATCCCAATAAAACAACAGACAACAACGGCAGTTATCGCCGGTAACAACCGATAACGCAAGCGCGCGCGGTACGGGTTTGACCGCTTTTTCTCCACTCCTCCTCCTGGCGTTGCGTGAAGGAGGTGCGGGAGGAGGTGCGGTGTCAAGCACCGGAGGAATTCGGATCCCGCGGGGTTCATTAACATTTCGTCATCTAATTACGGCGACGATTAGTATGCAAATTTGGGTGATGTTTTACCCGTCGACGGCACTTTTGCCTTCCAATGGTTACAGCGCAGCTTACCGAGCGGTACGGTGCATCTTCACCCCCTCCACACAAGACAGCGACAAACGACGGATCCGGGAATGCTGGGATCTGCTCCAGAACAGTAAAGCAAACCAAAGTACAAACCCCTGCGTAGACGTGTAGAGCAGCCTGTCAGCATTCGTTTGATGGTCGTTCGACAGCTATTTGGCAGCTTGTCCCAGGGGTACAGCCACATCAACACCGAGCCTGTGGCCTCAGACAGGCCGGCAGGTGTGTTGATTATTTGAAAACATTGATTGTCTGCCGGTCTGGCTCGCGCCTGCTTGTTTGTTTCTTCTTTTTTTCGTGGCCCGAAGCCATCAAACGGTCGTGTTATAAGTGGAGAGGTAGGAATGCATAATGAAAACGAAACACAAACTCACAATCAAACACAGTGCCCGATCGTTCGCTGCAAACCGCAACAAGCCGTAAATTATGTCATAATTAGCCCGGGACGTGCATAACGTGCACCGCAGCACCACACTCTAACACGCCGCCAAAAACGTCGAAATGCTTGTTACGGTTCCAAATTAAAGCCCCGTCTCACCTTGAAGGGGACGCATCGTGCCGCAAGATCCAACGTTGCCACCCTTCCCGGGAGGGCTGCAAGGGCTAATCCTTCAGCACAAAATGGGTTGTTTTCGCTTCGATCAGATCTCTTATCCGGGAAGGCTATCTTGTAACCGCGTCCGATCATCAAACTTAGCCGTGTCGTGCGAGTATTTTATTTTCACTTGTTTCACGGAAACGATTGGGTTTGATCTATAATCGATAATCTTGCGACACCGATGCCCTATCGGGTCGGGTTTTGTTTCATCTTTTTCCGCCTATCGACCAAAATCAAGGGCTTAATGGGCCCGAAACTACAAACACTCCGTCGCTGTAAGTCTCTTTTATCTTTTTTGGGGGTGGGACCGTTTGCTGCTTGTCCCTAAAAACTGTCCCCGTAAGATCGTTCGCTTACGATAAGCAACAGTTGGCACCGCACGTTCCGTCACGCGATCCATATCTCAATGTGTCGTTTGCTCACCTTCTTTTCCTACCACCAGTTCCATCCCCAGCGATTGCCCAATCCCGTATCGTGAATCAACTGGACTAATAACACAATTTGACTGTTTTTAATTGGCTTTAAATGAGCTGAAATTTTTCATAAAACTGCTGATTCTGGCACTCCGGCACACTGGCAATCCTGGCGGTTAGCTAGCCGTAAAAGGCAGAGAAGGAAAAACGACACCAACGCCGCGGCCCGCTGATAAGCAGTTGTTGGATGCGGTTTCGCTTGGATTGACTCGAAAGTGTCTCCAGGGGGTCTCTTCGGCCCTGATGTCCAAGGGACCAATGGTCGCTGCCCATTCAATCGGGAACGGATGTCGGATTGGGGCTATTTTGGGGTGTATATGTTTTTGTTCCCCCTCGTTTCCAATGCACCCATTGGTTTTATGTCGCAACATTGGTTTGGTTGTTTTTCATTCTTCTTTCATTATTATTATATGAGCTACCTGTGGTGCTAACGAATTGTTTCAAGGCGTCTAGCTGTTTATTGCTTTCGACGTGAAGACCGCAAAAGACGTTCGCGGTTTGTGAACCGCTTGTTTGTTTAGTGATGCCCATGGTTAGTCCAGTCGAAATTGGAACTTGATAGAAAAACAGGACATTGCCAACCATTCCAATCAATTGAGTCACAGGTGGTTCAATGTTACTTCTTTCCCCAAAAAGAGTAAGCTTATAGAGTCCCCCAAAAGCATTGCCGACCTCTCCACACACTCAATAAACTACATTACAGCAGCAGAAGAAAACACACATTCACCTGGCGGACTAAAGCAAACCAACTCAACCGAGCCATAAAACGATGACAACCATCAACCGGGTCGTCGAGCGGGTGTAAAATGATTTTTAATAAGCACATATACCGACCGGCAGTCGGGCCGGAACTAACGATTTCAGCTCCCAGTAGGACATTTGCCGCTCGTTTCGGCTGTGCGTGCAGAGTTAACCCGTGCCCGTGCATTAATTTGTCTAATCTTTGTTTTTCGCTGCTTTCCTTTAATCAAAACTCGACCGCTTTACGACAAAGCCGCACCAAAGCCACTGCCGGATACCTTTCGGGACCTGCTGGACAATCTTCCGCAACGGCGGTGATTGGATGTTTTTGTTGTTGTTGTTTTTTTTTTTTGTTAATCCTATCACACCGGTGACCGTTTTTATTGGTTGGAATGCATTTTTACCGAAATTATTACTGCACACAGCGCCAACTACAGATGGTGCTCGTTAACGCAGGCTCCACAGGACATTGTTATGCGGCTGTTTGACAACTTGTTGGCTCCATATTGGTTAATCAAAAATACTTTTACCAGCCGTCCGAATAACAGACACATTCTAGATTTAATACAGCTCAAAATGATCTCCATTTGTCATTTGTATTCTTTAATTTTATACGTTCATTCGATCTTAATCTTAAATTTGCTGAAAACCTTCAAAGTCATGCAATATTTTGCCATAAATAAAGACATGTATTTGTATAAAAACAGATATATAGCTAAAAAATAGATCTAAAGCCACCAGTAAATATAGATAGATCCCATTAGTATCTTAATGTCTAGAGGAATGCATTAATAGTTAGAATGTAAAAATAGCATGTTCATACAAAATATATGCTGTCTTGATATTATAACCCCATTTGGCAGTGTCTTAATTTATGATTGCCCAAATTTGTTTTCGTGTGCTTAAAATATCACAACCATTATCGTCGACGAGAATTATCAATACTCTTAGAATCTATTCTTTTCCCCCAGTTTCCGCATTTAGCCACTTTTCCGGAATACTATAGCGGTTCCATTTTGAAGAACGATTATCCCTTTAGTTTATTTTTAGCCTTCAAACCCCGATCTGACGTACTTCCTGCCTATGGAATGAACTAAGTAATTGCCTCGTAATTTGCACGTCTCGGGTCGAAGCGAAAGGGACATAGGGACTTACGTCACAGGGTAAGCAGATCTACGAATACAGAGCTTTTCCCGGTATAAAGGTACACAGAAACACACGGCTAAACGGCTCAGCAGGCCTACCGGCCGGTCCAGAGTCCCTGGACGTATCCCTGAACTTGAGCCCTTTTGCGCAGTCTCGCCGTCCAGGATTTTGTACATGGTTCACGTACGTGCGTGTGTGCACGTTCTTGATGGTTCCATATCAACAAGTAGCAATGACCTTGGCAAGCATTGTAGGCCTCTATGTGTTTGTGTTAATGCACAATATGTATGATACGAAAACTCGCAACTCCCCTCAACTCAACGATGTTCGGTACGGGACGGAACAGGGGATTTGTGGTAAAAAAGCTACAGAGGGGAAAAATCGATATTTCATTCTTCAATTTCAAGTCGTACGGTTTGGTTAGCAAGGACAGCGGACAGCGTGAGTGCTGCGAAAAGGAGCGTAGACGCCTGGTGCTGAAACCCAGTACGTTCTAGAGACGCATGCCTTCGACTGCTCCACCACTACCACCAGCGAATATACTGAACTTTTGGGGTCGGCCATTTTATTGACGTCATTTGGTTCGACAAACACGGTGCCGCTTACGGTCGTAGTTGTAGTTGTGTGCTTTCGTGTACGCATAGACTTGCGGAGGGGTAAATACGAAGCGTCCTAAAGCAAACACTACTCCGCTCCGACACTCACGGTACAGCACACTGATACAAGGGGCATCAGAATTTATGAATGAACCCACACACTACAACACAGCCGGCCGGGATACCCAGACGCGCTCGTTCGGTCCGGAACAGGCCTCTCCCGGTCGCTGCCTTCTCACCCTCGTCACGCCAGGCATAAAAGGTTCTCGAGCCGCGGCGGCCATCACACACAGTTGCACTTGACATGCCCGAAACCCTGACCGTGACGAAGGCTACACGTACCTTCCCTGCTGCCTTCCGGGAAAAGGATGCAATTTAGAAAGTGCTTGCCCGCTCCGCAATCACCGCTCACCGGCCGCACCCCATGTGGGAACGTGTTGCACGATGCAGCGAGAGCATCTTACACGCGAGCCGGCCTGTGGCGGTCGATTGACGTCATCGGGTGGAAAACACACAAGGACTCGTGCCGGATAGTGCGGAAAAACGCGGTCTGATTGCTCTGGACATCGGCACGTTTTGTACCTGCATGGTTGTCGTTCTGGTTGTTATTATTGGCACAAGAGGCAAGATGGAACGCAAGCGCCATTCATCGGTTTTCGAGCGACGGTTTTCGGTTGACGACGATGACGGCGACGACGGCATGGGTAAGTGATTAAACCAGCCACAGCAAGCCTAATGGACCACAGGGGTAAACCGAAAATAAACACACGGAACAAGCACGCTAAAAACGTGACCGGAGTAAAGATTCGACGGAAGCGATACGTCGGCATTAGTACGGTTGGGGATGTAATTTGGGCAATCAAGTTTAAGTATTAATAGTACCCGTCAGCGTCATTGACCGTGCTCGATTCAATTCCGGCACAACGGCACAACGACGCTAGACGTAATGGCAAGGTGTAGCAAATAGATATTACTGGCTATTTTGACGTCATCTTGCCACACTATCACGTGGTGCAGGATCTTTTGTTTTGAATGCATCATGTCTGGTGTCTTGATAAGAATTGACTTCTTTGTCTTCGAAATCATTGAAAATAATTACACTTTTTTTTTTAATAAAATAAATTAATAATTTAAAACGCTTCAGGCGCACAACCGCAGCACAACAACTCTTCAATTACTTAAATTTAAACTGAATTAGAGAAAAACTAACACAGCTTTTACCTTCGTGCCGGTAGGCCGAAAGCTCGGCTAAAACTTCTCACAGCGTTTATTACCTGCATAATATTCAATAATACGTCGAAATTACATCCCTCCGAACATCACCAAAGCGGTCCATAATAAGCTCTTAAGTGTCACAGGTTTATGACGCTTGTTCACTTATCCTTTCCGCACGCCTTCTCCTCCTTCGCCCCATCCTATGCCTTCCTCATTTACATCTGCATTTGCCATGTTCCCCAAACCAGTTCTAAACGATCTCTCCCCATACTCGCTGGAGTGTCGCCCGAGGGACAAATTTTAACACATCATGTGCCCCACCGCCAACACCACCTCCACCATTACCCGGACAGAATCTACCCCTACTGTCCACGTGTCCACGAAATGAAAAGTAATTGACATCCGAAGCGCATGCTCGTCGGGTTGTGGCAACACAGGCCGGCCCGGGCAGCCGGACGGGACCCGACGGGCAGCAAATGGAATTAAGACAAAAACCCCTTCCTTCTGAACAAAACCCCTAGCCTGTGCTGTAGCGCTGTGAGGAACTGTAAAACGGAGTACAGGGTATGCATCGCCTTCGGCCAGATAAGCTGCACAAGATGCATCGCAACAGTTTCCCCACCGTTGCTCCTACCACCACGGTTGGGCGATCTTCTTCGTCTGCTGCAACCGGGGCAACAGTGACACTTGAAATCGAAGCAAGCCGGAACGAAATTTGTTCCCCCCCTCGCGCTTGTGCACAACCAACTCACCAAAGGCATTTGGTAATCAATCTTTCCACTGCCGGCCCGCAGGAACTCGGTGGTAATAACAGGGAAGGAAGGCAAAAAAAAGGAATCCCGCGTCTCGGGACGCTAACGGAATACTGGCTCGCGTTCCAGCGCCTTCGGCAGCGGCAGTAAAAGTGTCATCTGATGCGCTCGGGCACCCGAAAAGATTGAACAGTTCGTTATGAATATTGACAGGTTGATAGATTTACACGCGCAGCTACAAAGTTGTCATTCCTGTACCGCGCCGGACCGCATCATTAACCGGTGCATATTAATGAATGCTAGCACACACACACACACACAGGCTGATCGCGGACGTTCAATCGCGATTGCTTGGAAAGCCAACGTCCAGCGATGAGCCGTGGTTTATCTTGCTGCCCAGTAGCCCTTACATCAACTGCTGCAGTGTGCGGCACGGAATGGTCACCACCGGTCACTTTCCCGTGGACCATAGCAACAAAACAGTGCAGATTGAATTTATTGCCATCAGGACCGCTGACCGAAAAGGAGAGGGGGTTAACGGTGGTATGGATGATTTATTGTGTCGATTCTCCAGCCTCGACCCTGATTGCGAGCAGATTAGAATACTATGTTTAACTGACCGGCTTCTCGTGCGTGGCACTTTAACGAACCCGGCCACAAGGAACGCTAACGGGTAGCATTCTTTACATTCTTAGTGGGAAAGATAATGCTGTGTTTGTTACATTATGCACACATTAGCAGAAACGCTAATCCATGCCAAACGGTTGTGTTTTTGCTTCATTACGCAAAGGAATCTAAAGTCTGGTAGTAAACCTGCGGGACTAATTACAATCACGGCTTCCAAACGGGAGATTGAATTTGCTCTAAATCGAGGTGTCAGTTACACTCCGCCACTAATCTAACCTTCTGGGATAGGGGGGGGGGACTGTGTGGCCGGTTATATTATGCACACATCAGATAAAGCTTTCTAATGCCCTTGTACAGGCATGTAATCCGGTTTTGTCCCGTGCTACGGGCGACCGTACGACAGGTCCCTCACGGCACACGACATTGGGTGAAATGAGCGACCGACAGAGATAGCAAAACAAGGCCCCAAGCGAATGGTAGAAATTAATTAAAATTTTTCATCGTACAGCACACCCTCACGCCCAGGTACAACAAATCTCAGCCACCATGCAAGATCCCAACTAGCCCCACTTGTCGTCAGATGGGAGGAACCCAAAATCTAGCCACGGGCCAAAAGCCACGCTTTTCAATTCCTTCTGTGTCTGACGGAACAGAGATGGGGTTGCTTCGAATACCCAAAACGATGATTGATGCCTTTCAAAGCGATACTCCACGGTATGCTAATTAGCGTTCTTGGGTAACGTGGAGCAGAACGGGAGAGCAGTGCGGGACCACATCCATTCCCAGTCCGAAAACATCTCGCCGAGGTAGTACGAGGTGATCGATTTAGCAGTTGGCGATAGGTTGCCGTGCGCGTTCGGGAGATCCTGGGCTAGGTCCGTTTTGACGGGAGCGTTAGCTGGCTCGCGCTTTCAGCTACCTCGCTATCAGGTTTCATCTCACGCATGTATTTAAGTCTTCAGCTCACCCCCACCCCGGCCAAGCAGCGACGTCTCGCTGCTGCTAAACTCCGAAGCGAACCCCAAATCACTACCGATCAACTTTACCTACGGACCGCTCTCATATACATCCCGTTTGTGGTAACCGTCAAAACCCACCGATGGATAGATTGATGTGCTTCGCTGTCTGTGCCGGGCAGGAGGAGGAGGCGACACATACGGGCACCCAACGGACAGGGTGTGGGAATTGACGAGCTCACTCGCAAACAAGTCCATTAGAGCACACGTAGCAGCGGCATGCTTTCGGTTCGGTTTGGGCGGCTCCATCGGAAACGGCTCCACGAAAAAACACTACCACGAGGTGCTTTTCGACCCAAGCCCTGGGCTGGTAATTATTCATTCCGTGCCCCGTTTGTTGAAATATCATAATTGCGATAATTGATTGATTGATTTCCTAATGAGCGTTTTAAGATCTTTATCCCGAAACGCAACCGTGCGTGCGCTAATCGATCGTGAAACGAGATCTCGACGTGCCCGGTCGGGGAAAGTGGACAACAGGGGAAGCGTCATGGTTCGCACCTCGGACGAGCGATAGAGCGATCAGCGATAAAGATCTCGTTGCAGTCTTGATCGTCGTTGATTGGATGCAGTTTTACTGCCGCCTGTTGCCCGAACACAAATCGGCGCTTAATGATCGTGTACGTGATTGTACAGGCAATGTTCAGCAATAACAATTTGGCACCACAATGCAGCAAATGAGCAGGGAACGGTGGAAAAAAACCCACTAATTGGCAGCATTACTTCGCAAGTTTCGGGCTGCATTCCATCGCATAGTGTTCGGATGCAACTGCACATTCTAGTAGACTGACTGCTTTCCGTAGCTCCCGGCACAAACAGGAAGCCACCGTCTGTACGTACGGGTAGAATAAGATACGACACGCCCCTTCGATTGGTAGCCGACAGCGACATCAAATGTGAAAGATCGCACTCGGCATCTCGGAGATCGTACGGGTTGCAGATCTTATTGATCTCGCTGATCTCGTGCACGGTACGCACGGATAATGGACGCTAAGCAACCATCGAATCAAGATGGACGTGTGCTATCTCAGGCCCAAGATTCTGAAGACTGACTGATCGATCGAAAGATAGGAAGAGCGGCGTAGAGCACGAACCCGCTGACTCATCCGAACGCTGCAAGATTTGAGCTTTGCGCAGCAGCATCAAGCGACGAACCGACCGGCTTGTTGCCAATTTCAAAACCTGCTCGACGTACGGCATGAAGTTAGGCGCAGGAAAAATCATTAATAATTCACCAGTCACACAAACAAACAAAAAACGAAACAACCTCAGCTTATGCTGCCGTACCGTTTGCTGCGGTCGTTTGTGATACGGAGACCGTGAATATTGTGACTTTTGTTCACACATATTTGTTGTTGTTTTTTTTTTCATTCCTCGCTTTATTCATTCTCGATGAATCGCCTCTCCCAATGTCCCCCTTGCTCGATGAAGTCCTTGGGTTGCCTGGTTGGACATTTTATTCGTTTCGCACGCGGGGCGTCCTATTTATTCCCGACATCTCACAACCATCATCATCATCATCATCATCGTCGTCGTCGTCGTCGTCATTCCTTTACTATCAATTCTTTTTACACTCGGGTTTTGTCTACAATCTTTGTTGCGCTGCTTCGCGACCGTACGATCGAAACGGAGAAATATCAGACATAAAATATTGTAATTTGATTTGACAACAATTTCCGGTTGATATAATGGCTCGGATCGGGCCCGCATACACCTTTCCCGCACTTTCAGGGTGTGCCCCCGTGACGGGCACGGCACGGAGCCAGCTGAGCTTTTGGAGTTGGAAAGCCATTCCCAGCACAACGGCGCATCATCGGAGAGGGATATGAGATGCTGCTTCAGTCTGGGGCTGCAATCATTTGTCGTTTTTATTTATTTATATAGCACCCCGCGCGGAAGAACAACGCTCCGATCACGCTTTTACACGCTTTGTTTCTTTACTAATTGTCTTCGCGGTGCTTGTGGTTGCCATTGTTTAGCGCATAATGCATAATTTGTTTACATTATTAATTGCCGATACCGAAGCGCTATTAATCAATAAGCATACAATTTACAAACAAACATGCAACTATCTTACAAACTGAAGAAGAATATCAACCGCTTCGAGCTGTTTCTCGCGCTTAAGCGAATCGTTCCCACACTTTAAGTTTGTGTTAAAAGATAAAACCTGCCCAAACTTCATCACTCGTTCATCAGCTTAAGTATTCACTTCCACACATACCAATTAACCAATTCTGCAACAATCCTTTTCACCGACATTTGGCCCGCCGGTGTCTATCATTATCGCACCCTAATGGTTTGTTTGCTCACGGCGGGAACGGATCTAATTTCACGCCTTTCACACGCATCAACGCCTGGCAATCGTTTCTAACGCTGCCAAAATGCTCTAAACGCACATACAAATTACAATTCGGTAAGTGTTCTTGAGCAGAGCAAAACAATCTTAACGTACGTAATGGTACTGCCCTTCCTATGCCCCAATGAAAAAAGGCGCAAGTTAAAAAAAACATGGGCCTTTAATCCCAAAAGCAAATAGCGACAATTGCGGTGTTTGTTTAGGCAACAAAATCACCGAAACAAATAGCACATTATTAACGATGCTTTTGATGCTTTGATGAGGCTACAGTTCATGTGATCAGTACAACGTTCAAACACATGCGTTTCGGAGTTTTTGCTATCGAGCGTGGTATGTTGCACAATTTGCTGTGCAGTGAATTTAGCTGGTGGTTTACCGTACGCATCAGCGAACGATCGTGATGGATTGATGAGCAAACAAAGCACGATTGCTGGATGGAGCGAGAGCGGAACAGGATAATGCGCGAAAAATAAATGTTATATAATTACACATATGATCTCGTGGCGGTCCCGATCGGTCGTGATGAAGCGGAAGAACGCATTCTGCTTGATCGTTTGCAAAAACCCTGCCCCAAGAATTATGGAATATGAGGCGGACAAAAGGGGTTGAATTTTAAACAATACAAAAAGTGAATCGACATTTTTAATTCAATAAAGGAGAATTTTTTACTAAACGAATCCACTTGAAACAAATGTGTATCCGGCAATAATTAAAACGTGTGTAATTACAACAACCAAAAGGCTTACGCATAATTGAATATTTGTTATCCAAATATGGACAGAAAACATTTTCTTTACATCAACATTCCCGATTCCCATAGTGTCCCAATCGTCTGCACGTTAGAAAGATTATTACCCTGCCTACTCCCTAAGCAAGATCGCGCTTATGGATCATTTTCCTTAAATTGCTTCCCTCCCTCCAACCTACCCCCCTTCCCTATGAGACCCTATGCTCACGTGGTACTGTGTGATATTGAAAAATCACTTCACAGTCTCGTGCCCCATACCCAGTTGCGGGTGGATATATTAAAGACGCATATATGGGCACACGGCACGCAAAACCCAGCGCTATGCGGCGCATCGTTTGCGCAAAAATCGTTTCCCCTCGGTGCGCGGTCGCAGAAAAGTGCAAACAGTCGATGGAGGATAGGTTGGGAAGGATGTGCCGGCACACCAGGTAAGGTCATATGTCATATCCGATTCCGATTTCTTGGCTCCGGGCGAAAAGTGGATCGATGTGATGGTGGCGCGCACGAGACAGCGATCGGGGCTCGCGATCCTTGCTTTTCATTTCGATCTCATCGTCCGTGCGCCGCCAGGGTGCGGTGTTTGGGTGAATTATGACTTATCCACAGGGCCGAAACGTAACGTTTCCCGTTTCGCCTCTTCTTTGGGGGTGTCTTTCTATTTATTTTTTTGTGCCGGACTCATTGCCGGAGCCAGTCGATGGAAAGGACTCCACAGCACGACGATGATGACCGTTTGACCGCGTCCATTGTTGCACACACATACGATCGTCCAAAACATAGCGCTGGCTAAAGCTATCCTGCTTTTTCCCCTTCTTTCCTTTTCCTCCGTCTGAACTGTAAAGAGCGCCAGGAAGTTGTTGGGGCTCTTTTGCTGGCCTTTTCGCCCCTCCAGAACGCCAGAACAGACGAAGCCAAAGTGCACGCTAATAAAGTGATTCCCGTGGCCAAACGCGTAGAGCGCGGGGCATAAATAAATAATTCAAGCACTCTGCCACACACACACATATACACACACAAACAATGGTGAGGGAGTTGTTTGCGCACAAAGTGCGCCTGGGAGTCCTTTCCATCGGGTGGAACCGTGTAACGTGCCTGTTCGGTCGGACGGCTATTTTCTTCCTCCTTAGTTTTGACAGATTACCTTCACGATGGATCGCCGCAGGCTCAGCACATGACGGAAGAATCTCACTCACAGCAGAGGCGGGGGGAGGAAGTCTGCCATCACATATGGGGCCGACTGATGAGCAGTTTTATTTATTTGCGCCTTTTTCTTTGACGTCGCAGGCAGAAGGGCACGGTATGATGAAGTCTTATCAAAGAACATCATTTGATAGAGTTAATTAGTTTTATATTCCAATGTTTATCATGATCGTCTGTATTTCTTCCATCGTATGCATCTTTTGTATCTTCAAAAATGTATTAACTGATCATATTTCACTTATAACAAGCAGAGGAATAAAACAAACTAAGCCACACCGTTAGCTAGACAAACCCCGTCTGCTCCAGTACGTGTACAATTTATTCTCACCACCATTCCCGCCACCACGATTGATCTTTGCCATTTGTTAACATCCGAAAACAACATTCATACGACTCCATCATTTCAAATCATGCCCGCAAGACGTATCGTACCATTTATCTTTCCACGCCGGGCTGCCCAGCAGTGCCGGCATAAAATATGCAAAACTATATCGACATAAGCCCTATCTGCATGGGCACCGAACAAGTGACCCTTTTCGGTACTATCCCGGTGTACCCGTTGCAGCCCTAGCAGCACAGAATTCCATTCCCCCTGGACGAGGGAAAAATATGTTAAAAGTGCACCCCGCGCCAGTATCGCCGAACAGTGACCACGCGTTCGGGACGCGCACCGTATGCCTGCCATCATAATTCACTATCCAACTATGCAAACATAGCCCTCCTCCTCCGAAGCCCACGTCCGTTCCAGCAGCGTGTCTAGATGCCTCCACCAACCCAACCGGGTCGGTATATTCGGCCCATTCAGCTGGCTGGCCGACCGTCCGGACACGGGATACCACCCGATGCTGAAGGCCGACGGATCAAAACCCATCGAACCGAAGCTTAACCTAAAAGTCAATAGGCATCGGTTCAATTTGTCAAACGTGTGCAATTATCAATTAGCTTTCGCAGAATTGAAATCGTGATAAAACATCATTTTTTACAGCCAGCTGCAGTAGACCGGACGGTTGTTTGTTTTTGTGACGTCTAAGTAAGGTTTACATCCTCTCATGGGTCGGGCCGTCTTGGTCGGCACAGTGGAGGGTGGTATCGATGCAGCTCTCGGGGTCGCCCACCAGCAAACGGTACCGTGCACTATTGTACCGTTTAAAGATGCAGATTTTTTTGCAACGGAACATCTTCTTCTGCTGTTGCGACTGAAGGCTTCGAGAGGGGAAAAGCTCAAAAGAAGGAACATGAACGGTTGGAAATTTTCCCCACGAATTCAGATTTTAAACTTTATTGCTCTACACGGACGGTCCAAGGTTCGAAATGGAAGTCAATTGGCAAGGAGAAACCCATAGCAATGATTGCATGAGAACAAGGGAACGTGTTGTATGATCTTCTTTCAATAACACTAAAACCCATAAGCTTAACATTTCAAGGTTCGGGCAAACGATACGCACAAAATCGAAACTGGCAGCCCGATAACGTACATAATTATGCAAATAAATAAATAAATAAATAAATAAAAAGCCTCCAACCTTGACGGCTTTGACAATATTTTCTTGTAAAATAATGTTCGTCCGGTAGCGCACTCATACCGTCTGCGGGTCACGACCCCAGCGGCCCAATCTGTTCGTCTCGGACGCTCTGTGGAGTCGTACTGCACGGAGAGCACAGCACGGACTGCCCCTGAGGAACGACTGTTGAATGGAACATACAACATCAACAACTCCCGATCCTCTTGGCGTGTGGTTATGTTTCGATCCCGTACCCGGACGGTAACAGATTCTGCAGATTGGTTTCTGATGCCGTACAGCAGCAGCATCATCAGTGTGTTGTGTCTGGGAAGGCTTAGGCTTTGCTGCACACAGTATACGGGCAGGACGGACGATCGTGAAGCAACATGAAAAGTAGACGTGTAGTGAAGGAAAAAGATTTTTTTTTTGTACATTGCGCAATGACTTATCTTAAGTGAATTATCGCCACAACCATCGAGAGCGTGCCCAAAAGTGAAGCTTCCTCGTTTTAACATGATCGTTCATAAAGTATTTATAAAATTGTAGATATTGTTCAACAAATTTGGTCTCGTTTTCATACACCGTTTTTCGACTCCAATTTCTTTAATCTTTTTGCCATTTTTGTCTGTTCATAAATCATACTGAAACCTTAAGCACATATCTTTTATGTTTAAAAAAAATATGTTTCTTGCTTTTGCCTGCATGGTCCTATTTGATCCGTTAATTTCAAGTGGGTTTCATAAAAGAATACGTTAATAAAACCCATAACAGGCATGTTGTTCAACCGTTGCCCTGGCGACAAAACTACAAGCCTGATACGTGAACGGGTTTGCTCGATCACAATAAGATCATTTTAATTAAATTTCTCTTATCCTTCATGTTGCTTGTTTCTAGTATAATTTAAGAATAATTACTTCATTCCTTACACTGCAACTTCCACTGTGCAACCGAAGCACATGTAGATGCCAACATACACTACACTGTACAGTGTGTTTACATCTAGTTTCACGCCGGAGCTAATGAATGAAGCACAATGCGTCATCGAAACCCGGTAATATAAAGTGGCGATCAATTTACTGACGCCAGGTCCTTATTTGTCCATTCCTGCTTCGCCGTTCCATTGCCATTACCAGCGCATACAAGCGCACGGACCAACTTTACATCTAATAGACCACTCCTTCGGCCACTCCTAGGCCCACGTCGAAAGGCAAATGCCTAGCCATCGATACCGAACGAGGCAAATGAATCCTCCCTCTTTACGATACAGACACACACACACACACAGACACACGTCCAATGTAAAGTCCTCTTCTCACAAGCCGATCCCCTTATAAGGACGAGCGGGTAAAGTGGTTTTCGGTTGACAAAACCAACAACAGCAACAGTACGGAAACGGCCACTAAACGCCACGTCCCATCATCGGGTCCGGTCATAATTTTGCGCATAAAATTGATACCATACCGCAAAAAGGGGCGAGGGGTGGGGGGAAGCGTTTTGTGCTGGATCGCGTATGCTAAAAACCCACCTGCCCCGTAGAGTAGGCTTGATCGGTTGCTACACCTCGAACGTGTTCTTACGTTGGCCGGGTAACAAGTGCACTCGCCGCTACACGCCGTCGTGGCCGCCGCCTGCCCGCTAAGTGTGCTGTAGACAAGCGTGTTTAACAACATTTAATTTGCCGCCGCTGAAGACATCCGATCCCGGGGCCCGGGCCTCACCTCGCAGACTCATTACAAGCACACGGAGAGGAAGAAACTGTGGGTAATGACAGAACTTTTTCGACGGACTTCGGGGCGGATCATGTTCTTTTTGCATTCCTGTTCTCATCAGATGGTTCTTCTCCAGTGCGTGTTGATTCAAAGGAACTCCACTTAAGTGACATAAAGCGCACACAAAGTAAGCAAGCGCAACAAGTGGCTGGCAAGGCTACTACTGGTGCACACTGATGCGGAGGGATCGATTTCAAGCCGCGTACGCGATCATGCGTAAGCCCTCAGGCCGCCCCGTTTTCACGCTTCATCAGCGTTCGGCCCTGACGCGCACCTCGCTTTTCTCACATAATATTACCATAATCAATTTTCGGGTTCGGGGCCACTTGACATCGGAAATCATCACTCCCAAGCTTGCGCGTGATTTGCGACCCTCGAAAACGAGCGTGGACGTGCTCCAGCCAAGTGGAACGATGTGGCACAAAACAAAGGGAAAAGCAAAGAGTTCACACGCCTTCCGCAAAGCTTAGCTGCATTTTTTGTTGTTGTTCAGTTGTTTCCTTTTCTTTCCCCCGTTTGAAATTTCCGAACTCCAAAACAGTAACCAAGCGAACGCTCAAGAGACAGTGAGCTCCCCTTTACTCGTAACAGTGGCTGGAAGAGTGGACACCCCCGGGACAGTTAAAAACAAAGACCGAACCTCGTGTCCTTTTGTGCACCACATTCACCGAAGCCACTAATCGGCCTTCTTGATGGCGTCCGAACGTACCGAAGCCTTTCCATCCTCACCGATATACGCCTCAGAGTCAGAGGTCAGGAGTGCTTGACATCGCCGCGCTGGCCGAAAACTGCCGCCACAAGACGGACAAGAGTACCCGAGCACGGCAAGGCATAATCTCGGTGATCTTGTCCACCATCGGGACCCGGTGATGCCATCATCGGTGGCACCGGCCGTACGGCGCGCGTTAAAACCTGTCCAGCGCCAGCCAGTCCGCTTCTAATGATGCAATTGACAATGATTAATGGCCATCCATAGAACAATTGAAAATTTAAATTATACCAATAAATTTCGAAATTACTCATGTGCGCATAATTTAAAGTTAAACGCTTCAGCGCAGGTCATGCGCACACCCTTGCGGGATGAATGGATGAGCGCGTGGTGCCGACGGGTAAGGTGGCTCAAGATGCGTCCGCTAACAAGTATGGGTGCCTCGCAGAGCGACGGCGCTCGTGGAACGAGTTTGCTGGGAGAATGTAAATTACCCTGCCCTGTTTATGTGGCTGGGTGCAGATTGCCCTCTACAGTCAGGCTGAACGAGATATTTTTACCACTGAAACATTTCTTTCAGCTTCATTTCACTTTACTGTAATGTGGCTATGGGCGTTTTGTAATATACTGCCGATTTTTGGCTCTTGTTATAAAATTGTAAGTCAATTCATTTTATGAACATTTAAAATATACATTAAAAATAATATTTAAAATACAAAACCCATTTGCGTTTTCCATTGTTCTGCCTACAAACCATTTGACACCGGACGGCACCGGTACACAAAAGAGGACACGGCAAGGTAGCAGCTACGGTCATATAATAGGAAATAACCTATTAACGGCCACCGATGATGTAAACAGTTTGGGAAATTATCAACAATAACAGTTTTTTTACAGTTTTCCCCATTCCTCATTCTTCCCCCAAATCTCTTCCCCGCTAGTCAGCGCAATTCTGTCCTGTTGTTCTTGAACTTGAGTCCACTGCACTTAAGACACGCGAGTACGAGTTGATTGAATGGCGGTCTCTTCTAAGCCTGATTTATTCAAGTATAGCTGTTGGTTGGTTGGTCGTTTTCGGCTCGGAGTCCATCGCCAGGGGCACAGTTTCTCATCCCAAAAAACAAAAACGCATTCACTGCGTTGGTTGAGTGTGTAAGCCGACGAGGGCCATTCTCTGCCGAGCGCTGGTGGTTAACCAAATTTTTAAACTTTGTTTATTTTCCCCTTCAGTCTGTTGTCTTCCGGGTACCAGTGGTCCTGCCGGCCACTTCATGGCCGACTGGTAAAGGCAGACCCGTTGCCGATGCATCGCCTGTGATGCTGGACGAGCGTGCTACTGCTGTGGTCCCAGCGTCTCCGCCAAGACTCAGCCAGGCTTGAACGTTAGTGCATTGGTTACGCTGTTTTTGCCGCTCGTTTGGTAGTTGCTGGATATTAACAACCCGACTCCCTTCCGCTGGGATGGGGCTGGAAATTTGGGGTGTAAAATGAAGCTACTTACTTAACCGAAAGCTATACGCTCATCATCATCATCAGCAGCATCTTTTAAGGGACGTCATGGGAAACGTTTCCAAACGACACATGTACGCGCTCCCGAGGCCCCGTGAGAGTATCAATGCAACGCAGACACACCCACCCCCTCGGTAACTGCAACGATGAGTCGTTTCAGCTTTAGGCCATTTGTTCGACTTGATGTCGCCAGGCTAAGTGCACACACATACACACACTTGGTGCAGTTTCGAAAACGAGGTTAAGAACCAGCATATGAGTGTGTTTGTGAGTAGTTGTCTGTAACCAGTGCTTCCGCAGACATTTAACGTATGTTAATTTACGTGAGAAAAAAAGCTTCCCGGGCCAGCTTGTCTTTGTTTTACGAGCGTTCGCGGAAGCCCCAAGCCCTGGGAGTGATTCGCTGCTGGTCAAATCAGGGCACAGCGTTGTTTATGGCAGCAACAAACATCGTAATGATTAGTAAATTTACTTTATGGTGCCCTAAAAAAATGAATTTGAAATAGCCGCATAAAAACCGTTTGTAGAGGGACTCTTTTGATTCATATTTGAAGTGCAATAAAAATCAGCTTTGCATGTATAGTATATGAAGTTAATATTGATCTCATTTTTTATATTAACTTCTCAGCTAGTTTTTCTCACCATCACTGAAGTCAGTCAGTCAGTCATGAGTGCACACATGTAATGCAAATGAAATACAAGACATCCGTTTGCATTGATTTGCTGCTTCATTGCATTGGCTCGATTTGCTCACCGGCCCACCTTAAACCTATCACAATTGAACTGGATTTACTCTCGCATACCCCTGCTGGAAAAAATGCTATTGCTACAGAAACTAGTGCACCAATGCATAAGCATAAGCGGGAGAGTCGCACCAGGACGGAGCAAAGTTAATTGTCCTTCTTCGTGCATATAATTACAATAAATCTCTGGCAGCGAGCAAACCTTGCGCGAGTAACGTACACGCCACCATAGTGACGGCCGTAAATTCAGAAAAAGATGAGAGAACGAAATTCACCGCAACCGCCCGCCGCTTTCCACTCTCCAAAACAAAGGCCCCAAGAAGTACGTGTCATTTCCGGTCGTTTATTTATGTTATTAGCGCACGAAACCGTACGCTTCGTGATCGTCCAATACGAACGGTCGCGCTCATGCAACGAAAGGATACACGCAGTGACACAAAGGCAAGCTGGCCGTAAAAGATGTGCCTGCAGTCAATCGAAATCAGCCAGCAACAACAGCCGCGTCAAACCGGGCAAACATTAAGCAAACGACTTCAAATCAAACGACTTCAATCATAAGCGACGAACCCGCCAACCAGCAAAGCGTACAGTATCGTACGATTGTTCCATCGATGACTGTGTTGCTGTGTGCGATCGCGCTAAGCCAATCCTTCATGGAAGCAACAAACCTTTAGTGTAAAGAAACATACACACACAACACCAGCAGTCACTTTCGTAATAATGCCACTTCATTAATCATGCTACCTAATCCCGCCCGCATCAACATTAGAATAATGCTCGATTCCCTGTCCATTCGCGTCGACATGAAACAGTCAATCCTGTCACGATCCTTTTTGGTGCACAGTCTACGTTCTAAACAATCTCACTGCCCCACTCCACGATTTCGCTGGCAAATCCAGCACACCGGTTACATTAGCAAAAGCTCCCTTGCCCGCTGCTCGTTAGGGGCCGATTTGTGTTATTTGATTTGCCATTTGCTGCCTCATTTACCATATTGGTTCGTGTAACACTGTTTGACAGTAATTGAGCGAAAGAGGAAGAAAACAAAATGCTTTCAGCATAGCGGCCGTAGACATGGCCGGTGATTTGCAAGTCAGGTTCGTCGTTTCGCGTGAATGGATTCGCTCGGTTCATTCATAAGACTTCAGCACGATAGGGCATGCCTGTCTGCGAATTGTAGTGTGCGGATGCCATACCTTACACCACCCCAATACGAATGTCATAATTTTTAAGGATTCAATATACATTTTCGTAAACACTAATGCAATCTCAACAATAACAAGACTTTGCTCTGCCTGTTGTTGATAAAACGGACGAAAAAATACGAACCATGTATACTTTAAATTGTCATACGCTCTGCAGCGGTCTATATCTCGTACTCTCTTATTTAATGCACCATTAAAAGATGGTTCGATAGTGCGGTTCGAGTGTTCGAAGCAGCGCCAAGCACCACCAACATCAAACTCCATCCCTCCCTCAAGGTTAAACATTGTCGTTTTCGATCAACCGATAGGCGCTTAACTGTTGCGCCCGTCAGATAATATTCATGATCCGGAATATTACCCCGATAACGAAAGTCATTCCCCCAGCTCCAAGCGACCCATTGCCTTCGCGCTCGCGCAAGCACAAGTGAGTGATAAATATAAACAACCGCGTAGTCGCAAACGTCGCGTCGCGGCAAACGCTTGCACTGAACAGCACCAAACCACATGCTGCTTCCTACCATGGCATTGCATTGCGTCTACTGCTGCAAAAGCGCAGGAACCGGGCCACATTTCTGGCCACATCCTTCTTTTTTTCGCGTTTTCACATCGTGACTGCCTCACACTGCCACCCTTGTCCGTGCAGGAAACCCACCCCGCAAAAGGGGAGCACAAGGGTGAACGTGTGTACAATGAATTGTGAATATCAAATCACAGAACCACAAAACCAGACCACCTCCAGCCACCTCATCGTGTGCTGTGTTCTTGCATTCGCTACGACAAATGAGTGTTTGTGTGTGTGTGGCTGTATGTTTGCTGGAGCGTGTGGAGCCGTCCCGGGCCGGGCTGCACCACCGCACCTGGTGGGCTGGGTGTTGAGAAACACAATAAAGGTGTGTCAAAAAATTATTATTATGTCTGCCTTGAAGGAAGCTCCTCCTTCTTCCGGGTGGGTTTTTGCACCGATGCAACTCACAATGCAGCAACCGGCCCTCTTCTCCCCACCAACTCTCCAGGGGGTTCCTGCGTACTTGTGTGTGTGTGCGTGCATGTCACTGCTAGCACTAGCCGAGATAAATGTTTTGCACCGAAAAAACATCGGTTAACCAGTTAGCTTCGCACATACACAGGCTACAATGTCTCCAGATGGCTGCATGGCGCGCCACAGATGGTTTGCAGATCGGCCCACGCACGTGCCACGCGTTTAAGCAAACGGTTTTTTTTTGTGTGGTTTTGTTTTTGGTCGACCAGCCTATTTATACCACTCATAAAACAGTTGCGTTGCATCCAATGACATCGTCCATCCAAAAGGCCGAGCACACAGTATGCCTCAGACTGATTATGACTTTGTTTGTGCATCGAGCCACCTACCGAACCTTGGAGAGTAATAAAACGATATTGTTATAATTAATTTTACCGCACCGTACAGACGCAAAAAAAAGCATTCTGAAATTGGTCAGTACCGCCACAGGCACCAGGAACAGCGCCCATTCGTCCGTGGCTGCACACCGTGGTAAAAGAGGGCACGATAAATCGGCCCAAGAAATGCAGAAAATCCTCCAAACTTTTGATGCACTAGCGCGGCCGAGCACGCTGCCACTACGCCGGTCAGCGCCATCTGGTGCGTGGCAGGCGTGGGCAGTAATAAACGCCCCCAGTGGCAGTAGCCGTAACTAACAGGGAGGATGCAGGCGTGAGTGTGAAGATTGCCATTTTTAGACAGCTCCTTTTCGCACCATCGGAAACCACCAGGCAGTGAAACGTATTCGCCTGCAATGGAGAAAGGCGTCAAAAGAATCCACTGAAGGACGGTGTGAAGCGAAATTGGGTTTACATAAAAAAGAGGAAACAAAAGCATTCCCCTCAAAACGAAGATTGAGAGTGAATTTTGTTGTTGTTGGTGGTAAGGTAGAGGGACCTGGAAAAATTAGCATCATCGACACAGGCCATGACCATTTTTATCCTTCTTCTTCTTCCTCTTCATCACGACCGCTCCGGCACAGGCCGGAACCTTCTGCTACTGTGCTGAGCTGGTGCCGCAGGACATTTCAACGATTCGTCATGCCGCCTATAAGCACGCAGAGTGGTTGCGTCTGCGGAGCAGAAGCGATCGATGCTCCATCGATTGGTCCGATTGCACACCGCCGTGCGCGCGGCGAGCAGGAGGAAAATAAATGATGCACCCCGGCCAGACGACAGTCCCCGACACCCGTGGACACATTAAATTATGGATCCAATTAAAACACACTTTCCGCCCAAATTGGATTCGATACGCGGCCGTCCTCTGCTGGAGCGATCGAGCAGTGGGCCGTGGACCGTCACCGCAGCGCGCCACCCGGGACATTCGGGTTAGGGGCCCGACGCCGAAGCTAAGCTTGAAGCACGACCACAAACTGAACACACGCTCACACTTTCCGCTCTAGAATCGCCAAACACAAGCGGGCACGGATACGCGAGAGCTGATGCGGCACGCTGCGTGTCTGCGCACTCTGCGCCGTTTCGCTCGTGGGCGTACGTGCGCGTGCCGTCAATCATCTGCTGCTGCGTTCGGGATGGCGCAAGATCCCTGTGACCACCCGGAAAGAGCTAAGCGCAGACTCCGTAGCGTGTATCAAGACAGCGCACTGTTCGCCGATTCCACACCCGCTGCTTTGAATGGTCATCTTGAGAGCGAAACTTCCCTGTCGGTACAATTCGCAAAGCGGAATACGAACCCGCCCAAAAGGACAAAACAAAAATAGAACTTTTCTCATACTTGTATCTCACACACACACACACATAATACTAGAAACTGAACAACTGAATGGTTTCCCCCCACCCTTTGAAACAGTTCAAATGAAATAAAATCCTGCCGTCATTCACCTCTTGGTCCATCGCAGAGTGATGCTCCAATGATTTACGATTATGAACGTACGTGTACATAAATCTTCGCCCCAACAGGCTTTTGTTACACTTGTGAAATACACACGTTCAACATACGCGGATAAAGCAAAGGAAAAAAAACACACACAATGATCCTTCAGGTCGCAGTTTTAGGCACACGCTTTTGTACACACCGTCTTACCGAGAAAACCGGATTACTCAACAAGAGGGGCGAGAGCGCCGGATTGGGCTCGAATGATGAGTCAAGCCCAAAGCTAAGAGCATCAACAGCTGTCAAGTGGTTGCCAATCTAACGCTGTATCTGAATTTATCGCGCCTGGCCCCCTGTGACACAAGGTAACAACAACGCGTCGAAATTAAAGCCGTGCTTCCGGTGGCGTTCTGCTGCCTTCGCCGAACCGCACGGTGAGCAATCATCATAGTTCCTCCCATCTGGAGCGAGCTTCCGCGCAGGCATCAATTAAAGTGCGCCCACGTGTATTATGCAAGCGCTCGGTGTGATTAGTCAGCCCGGTGATGTATCGGATGTGTGTTGCTATTTATTGGCCGCAAAACTGTTGAAGGATCGATGAGAACGATTTAAAACAAAATTTGCCCCAAAATCCATTCGCCAACGATCTTCCGAACGATCGTATCTTGATGGAGTCTATAATTTTCATACATCATTACCTCCTTAATCAAAGGCACAGAGCGATGCGAGCGATTCTCCGCCCCACCACACCAGCCTTCTATCACACTGGATGTCTGTTTCGCACCAAGCCGAAGGGACGGCTCACGCCTAGCTTTCCGACCCCGATCCCTACGCTACGCGCAA